>JAOSBL010007501.1:0-10039 GCA_027568915.1 Erythroxylum roraimae | reverse complement strand
AAATACTTTCATTCCACCCTGCATAATTATAACACTAATTGAACATCATTTCTTATTTCTAAATTCCACTGACAGATTGGGGTCCAACACATAAACCCTAATTAAATTGCATTATGAAATTTGTAATCTCTTAATTAGCAAACAACCCACACATCTAATTAGATCTTAAGCACTCTAATAGACAATCAGGTCCTCACACGAGATCTCTCTTCGTATAAATTACCGATATGATTGTTTGCTTGATCTATTAGATTGTTTAACTCCCATTACCCAGTCTAATCAGTTTTCTATCTGTTCACTCTGTCGATTTATTACCGAAGCATGCAAATACAGCAAACAATCACAATACCTAACACATTAACATCAAAAGTAATACAATTAACATTGATTCAAGAACAAATCCCTAAAAGAGTTTAGATCCTTAAACACAAGTTCTTCATCATCACATCCATCTTATACATCAAAATGAAATAAACAATAAGATGGAAAGAGAAATATAACTTGGAGTGGACTGGAATGGCAGCAACAGCAGCAGCTACCTCTTTCTCTCTTCTCCCTTTTTCCTTAGCTTCTTTCCACATGTAGCAAAAATGGAGGCTCTCCTTTAGGGATTCTTTCTTTTCTTTTTATATTTATTTTCAATTTAGGGTAAAAACTAGGTTTTACCTAGACCCAAATGTTCGAAATAACCCTCAAAAAGTTGAGTTCGGAAGCAGTTCCCTCATTTGTTATCACTTAAAAGATTCTATCACGATCATGGCCTAGTCTTTTTTGGCTTTTGTCATAGTCGTGGCCTAGTCCTGTTTGGCTTATGTTAGGATCATGGCTAATGAGTCACTTCTATCACGATTGTGGCTTATGTTGGTTGCTTCTGTCACGATCGTGGCCTCAGCTCCTCCTTTGAGCTTTCCTTAAATCTTCTCCGGTCTTCTTTACCTGCTTTCAAACACTAGCAAACTTATCAAAACACCTTAAACACACAAAATTAAAGCCCGATATCATGCTCTAAGCCACTTAACACTCTAAAAACCCAAACACATAATCATACTAACATAATTCTTAACACCTAAACAAACACAAATCATCTAATTAACAACTAAAAACATATTAAATTACCTACTAAAACATAATACAATCTATAATTATCAACATCCTCACACTTAAACTTTTGCTTGACCTTAAGTAAAAACAAAAACAAAACAAAACATAAACACACCAAACAATGACACACATAAGCACATATATGCAATAATTAAACTTCATGAAACTAATTTAACTTTAAAGACAAACCTTCAAGTTGCTCTAACTTATTAACTTATGAAATATGTGGCTAAGCACTTCAGATTAAATATACATATTAATCAAGACCTTAATGTCAAATTCATTCACCCCCATCACTTGCACATACACATTGATAATTATTTGGTCAATCAAAATTATAACTATCCCTAAGTAGCTTTTCATGAAAATTCAAGCTATTCAAAAAGATTGATTGGTTTTATTGATCAAAGAACTATTTTCTTTAATTTCCATTGACAATGACCTAGTCTTTTGACGCAAAGGCAAACATTTGTAATAAATGTCCCCCGATTACTCAACTAGGTCACGTTTTTATTCATAGGATTGGTTGGAATGTCATTCTAGCCTTTTGATGAGAAGGCAAAAATTTGTGATGAGTGTCCCCCACTTACTCAGCTAGAACATATTTTCAACTGGCTATTAGCTCTATTCATAACCTGAAGGTTAGCAGAATAGTTATTTGTTTAAGAAATACACACATATTTTTTCACATTTTATTGCCTACCTTATTTCTTTAGCTAATTACTCTCATGAAAGGGTACTAACGATGCTACTTATTCAATTAACCTAAAATTATGAACGTATGTGGCAAATTCCTAGAGCGAATAAGCTAATATTATATCATAATTAACATGCATATTTAACCAAATCAACCTAGGACCTAAATTTCACATACTAATAAATCTTTACAACCTAGAAGACTATATTCAAAGCTAAACTAATTTCATTAAGTCCTAGCCATTGACACATTCATAAGAGTCGCATCATGAAAACCTGAACAAGACTTAGCATATAATATGCAATATTCACACTCAAAATAAAAACATACAATGTACACAACCCTCCCCATACTTAGACAATACATTGTCCTCAATGTCAGAAGAACAAGTAACATAAAAGATGGGAATAAAACAAAATGGTAAGAAAATATAAGAACAAAATAAAAATAAAAAGACAAGGGTTAGAGCATAAAAACTTGTCATGGCGAGGTGGTGATGGCGATGGTGTCGGAGGTGGAATCTCCATGGCTTGAGCAGCAACGTATTTTTGAATGCTTCAGATGTCTCATCATTGACAACTATGCTCCTTCTCTATCTCCTTCAACACCTTGGCATTATCTGCAATTGCCTCGTTAATATTTGAGATTGCTTCAAGTACCTTCTCCCATTAAGTTGTCTCTTCCTCTCCAGAGTCTTCACTGGTTGATTCCTCCTCTTTTTGCAGTGGTGTCGAGCTTGGACTAGTTTGTCCCATCCTATTCTTAACATGAGATTTTGCATTGATATCTCGAAGTTCCATATTATAGGACTTCAAGATCTCAGCTCTTGTCAAGTGATGAGTGTTAAGGAACTCAAGAAGACGTACAGTTAGTCCATCACAATTAACACCATAATACTCCGTAATAGTTGTAACCAAGTACTCCATACCAAAATTATTGCTTCTCTTTTTCGGAGTAACAATAATAATGTTAAAGATGTGGGTGGAGGTGCAAACGTAGACGCTATGGTCTATGCACCACAGTAGGAAAAGTTCCTTGACCGAACACCTTTTGGTTTCGGTTTTGTCAAACACTATTTGACATATAAAAAGAAAGTCATCGTGCTGGTCTACTATGGTTGACTTCAGGAATCCACTGATTTCGTACAACATCTTATAGTTCCACTCATACTATTAACTACACAACTGAAACTATAGATTGGGTTACTAAGCTCAATTTGGAGGGAGGTGAAGAACTCTAGGGTGAGTTCTTCATAAATGACATAATTAAAGTGCATAAATTTTCCAGTGAATTCTTCCCCTTAAATTTTCAAACCGTTCTCTCAATCCAATAGTTTATAATATTTCAAAATCCAAATATCGAGGCACAACAATTTCTTACAAACTAAGGGTTTAAAACCAGTTACCTTCTTCTTTCGAGTAAATTAGAAAAGGCATTTCGTAATTCGCCACTCAGTTTCGTTTTCCACCCTTGACACTTGCGCTTTGCCTTTTGATTGAGCACAATTGACCATTCTCTTAATCCTCGATCCCATTGGAAAGAGAGGTGTGAAGAATTTAGAGAGATAAGACTTTTGTAGAGAGAAGCAAGAGGATTTGAGAGTTTTCTTTTTAGAGAGAGAGTAGTATGGGTGAGAAACATGAAGGTAAGGGTGAATATATAGGTTAGAAAGGAGAAAGAAGGGGTAAAATTAGAAAAAAATTGCATGAAAATCGTGTGTCCCTTCTTGCCTACCACAGGTCAAGCAATGATCATGATAAAAGGTTAAAATGGGTCATGATAGTGACACTAAAAATTTTCACACTTCATTCTCGTTTTTAATTCTTTCCCTTCATGTCACACCCTAGTTCCTTCCATACCTTATATTTGCACCATCACTTCATTGTTTTGCCTTCCACACCATTCCCCTCCATTTTTGAAAAGACTTAACTAATTCTAACATTTCAAAAAGAAATCTAACTACCAAACATACTAATTTATGGTCATTAGCTTGACCTTGCATCTTTGGAAGCACTTTTAAGTTTCTGAAAAGAAAGAAATTACTTCCTTTTCCATCGAGACCACTCTGCCGAGATACATTTTGTAGCGATGCCCACCCACCTTAAAGGTTTCTTTTTTTCATTTTTCAATTCGAGGGCTCTATGCACGAAGGCTTGGGTGACTGTAAATGGTCCACTCCATCGTGATTTAAGTTTCATTGGGAACAACCTCAACCTAGAATTTTACAGCAAAACTGCATCTCTTACCTCGAATTCCTTCTACTTAAGATGAGAGTTGTGTCATCTCTTCACCTTCTCCTTGTAAAGTTTGGTGTTTTCATACGCATTATAATGAAACTCTTCAAGTTAATTTAATTGCAGAAGTTGTTTCTCACCCGCTTGCTTCCAATCAAATTTTAAAACTTTATTGCCCAATATTCTCCATGCTCTAGTTCCATAGGCAAATGATAAGTATCATACAAGTCAAAAGGGCTTCATTCCAATTGGTGTTTTAAAGCGGTTTGGTAAGCCTATGAAGCATCATCTAGATTTAATGCCCATAACTTCTTAAAACTATTCACCATCTTTTCTAAAATTTGTTTAAGTTCCCAATTCACAACTTCCACTTGTCCACTCGCTTGTGGGTGATAATGAGTGGCAACTCGATGGTGGACTCCGTATCTTTTTAGGAGAGCATCAAAAGATCTTTTACAAAAAAGTACCATTGCTTATTATTGTTCATGGCACTTCAAATCGGTTGAATATCCATATACAACCTTCCCATCATTAATCGAAGATGCCATAACTTCGGCCCAGTGAGATGCGTAGTCTACTTCCATTAAAATGTATATGTTCCCTATGGAGGATCGGAAAGGACCCATGAAGTCGATGCCCCGCACATCGAAGACTTTGACTTCTTAGATGTTGGATAAGGGCAACTCATCTGTTTTGGAGATGTTTCCCACTCTTTGACAGTGATCACATTGTGCCATGAAAGCTTGAGCGTTGTTAAACAGATGTGGACAACAGAATCCACACTCGAGTACTCGACCTGCCATCTTGTTTACTCTATAATGGTCAGTATACTGTGCTTTATAACATTGTGTTAGTATGTCTAACATCTTATCCTCCGGAAGACATCATCTCATTAGCCCATTAGCACAAGTCTTATATAGGATTGGCTCATCCCATAAATATGGGGTGCACTCTTACAAGAATCGTTTTCACAGTTGATATGATAGGCCGGAAGGGATCTTACCACTGACGACAAAATTTGCGATATCTGTGAACCATAATGTCCCCATACTATTGAGTAGTATCAGGGTTTCATCAGGGAATTTTTTGTTGAAAGTGATAAGTGATCCGTAACTACATTCTCCGCTCCTTTCTAATCTCTTGCTTCTATGTCAAACTCTTATAAGAGTAGCACCCATCGAATTAGCCTCAGCTTCGCATCCTTCTTGGCAAGCAAATATTTAAGCACAACATTATCGATAAATATGATCACTTTAGAGCCCAAAAGGTATGAAAAACCTTATCTCATGTATATATAACTACAAGTAATTCCTTTTCTGTGGTGGTGTAATTTAGTTGAGGTCTTGTAAGTGTCTTGCTTGCATAGTAAATCGCATATGATCTTGAATGGGGGTGTCCAATTGGGTGGCACTAAGATTGGAGCTGATGTGAGTGCCTCCGTTAATTGATTGAATGTAGTTAAACAGTTATCATCAAAAAAGAAAGGCATATCCTTACTAATAAGTTTGTAAAGGGTTGTGCAATCTGCTAGAAATCTTTAATAAAGCGACGGTAGAACCTTGCATGGACTAGGAATGCCTGCATACCCTTGACATTGATTGGAGGTAGGGGTTTCTTTATAACCTACGTTTTTGCTCTATCCACTTCAAATCCCTGGTGCAAAATTTTATGCCCGAGCAATATCCCCTTTTGCACCATAAAGTCACACCTCTCCCAATTTAACACTAAATGCGATTATTCACATCTTTGGGGTACCTTGTACAAGTTGGTTAAACACTTCTCGAAAGAATCTCTAAAGAAAAAAATAATCCATGAAAACTTCCATTATATCTTCAATCATGTCCTCAAGATAGACGTCATGTACCTTTGAAATGTAGCTAAGGCATTGCATAACCCAAAAGGCATCCGTCTATACGCAAAGGTACCATAAGGACATGTGATTGTGGTCTTTTCTTGGTTTCCAGGTTAGATGAATATCTGATTGTACCTTGAGTAACCATCTACAATGTAATAGAATGAGTGACTAGCTCCTCTTTTTATCATTTTATCTACGAATGGTCGACGAAAATGGTCCTTTTTAGTCACCTTATTGAGTTTGCGGTAGTCTATGCACACTCTCTATCTCGTGACTGTTCTTGTTGAAATTAACTCTCTACTTTCACTCTCCTTTAGGATCTTTCCACCAAAGATTATACGTGTTTGAGTATGAGTTGTTTCCCCCTCCTCAACTAAACCATGTCCCTATGTAATTGAGCTTCTCCGATTGATTATTTTGCATCATAAAGTAATCAATGGTGTCATGATTGTCTTATCCATATAATTGACATCTCTGCTAAAGTGCTTTAACAGTAGTTGAAGAGGAGGCCTTCATGTTATTCAGCTGTCGGGTTAAGTTGTCAATTTTATCTTACATCTTCTTTAATGGGTCAACAACTGTGGCTCCCTTTTAATCTTAGAGGGTTGTATGTTGTCTACTCCTATCCATCGTCTAAAGAAAACTGTTACTTGTTATTTCCTCTAACAAATCCTTCGCTTCTTCAACCACTTTCCTCATTAAAGACCCACCAGATGTTGCATTTATGGTACCTCGCCTGGATAGAGTGACTCCATTCTAAAAGATTTGCAACAGGAATTCCTTTGGTAAATTGTGGTGAATGCACCTCCTTTGCAAATCCTTATATCATTCTCATGCCTTATAAAGTGACTACCTATCACTTTGTTGGAAAATCGCGATTTCCTTTATCAGTTTCATAGTCTTCATAAGGGAAAAGTAGTTATCCAGGAAAGCACATACCAATTGCTCCTAACTTATGACATTTGCAAAGCTTGGGGAACGATACCATGCCTTGGCTCTATCCCTTAAAGTGAAAGGAAAGAGCCTCATCCTAACGACATCTTTCGACATCTTATGATATTGGAAAGTATCAAATATTTCCAGGAAGTTACTATATGAGCGTTAGGGTCCTCATTAGTCAATTTGTAGAATTGCACATTTGTTTGTAGCATGTTAAGCAAGGCTGGCTTAATCTCAAATAAGGGTGCTTGTACTAGTAGTCAAGCCAAGCCTTCATTCATAGCATTGAACCCTAGTCTCAAGAAATTTATAAGGATTTAAGGTTGCTTTCCTTGATTGAATTCATCCGCCATTAGTTCTTCTATTTATTCTTTGCGTCTTGCTGTTCGGATTGCTCACTCTAAATGAGCAACGTCAAGTTCTAATGTTTTGATGATCTGACATGAACTTCGGATGACTCTTGCGTTCATACAACTACAAGGGCACAAGAGAAGCAAAAATTTCTTAAACTAAAAGAATTCAACTAATCCTAGCTAATTCCCTGGCAACGATGCCAAAAATTTGTTGAGCAAGTTTTAATTTTATAAAACCTTCTATATTTTACAAAGGCACAGGTCGTAAGGGTAGTATATGAGCTGTCGATCCTAAAACGAATTAGTGAACTAATTGAATCCTAATTTGTCTGAGGCTTAAAATTATAATTAAAATGAAAATAAAAATGATCAGGAAATTAAGCGATTGAATATGAATTGATTGAAAATGAAATTGAAAAATTAACACAAGAAATTCAAAATTAAGCACAACCAATTAACAATTGGAAACTCACACAAGGAAGATTAACCAATTATTAGAGAAGGGAATTTATCCTATCATCTAATGCTAACTTAATCACTTTTGAGTTAATTTCCTAGAAGTTAAAGCGGTGATTACTCTCTCTCGAGTTATAATCATTTAACCCTAAATCATAAACCCCAAATGTCTGAAATAACCCTCAAAACTTTAGTTCAGAAGCAATTCTCGCGTATGTTATTGTGCCTGCCACAATTGTGACACTTAAAATTTCGCTTCTGTCATGATTGTGACTAATAAGTCACGATCGTAACCTTGTCTTGTTTGGTTTCTATCACGATTATGGTTAATAAGTCACAATCATGGTTAATGAGTTACGATTGTGATTGGTATGTCACGATCGTGGCCTTGGCTCCTCCTCCGAGCTTTCTCCAAATCTTCTCTGGTCTTCATTACCTAGTATCAAATGCTATCAAACTCATCAAAACACCTCAAACACACAAAATTAAATCCTAATAAGATACTTTAAACCACATAGCACTCCAAAAACACAAACACATAATCATACTAACATAATTATAAACCTAAACAAGGACAAATTATCTAATTAACAACTAAAAACATGCTAGATTACCCACCAAAATATAATGCAACCTATAAGTATCATTAGTTCAAGGAACTTGTTCTCTAACAAGTACCACACGCTAATTGAAGTATTGGACATGAAACGTCTATTAAAATATGTTTCATATTTTCATAAGTTTCTTACTTAATTTAGTTTCCTATCTCTGTAGGTTTTTTACTTGAGTTTGTTTTCTATTTCTATAGCATTTCTACTTAGTTTGGTTTTCGATTTTAATAAGTTTTTAATTTTCTCTTGGTTTCCTATTTTACTTTGAATTAGGTTTGCTTTTTTAAGCCCATAAATAGGCCTCCTAATTATTGTATTTGACATTTAATCAATAATATTCTCATATTTAGTTAGCTTTAAGCTTTCTCTACAAATGGATTCTCAAGTTTCTTCAAATTAAGTGTATTTCTTAGTTTTTTTTGTTACATACTTCGACAACTGGTATTAGAGCGGGTTAAATCGACCCCTTTATGGTTAGTGATAGCAATAAAAACACAAATCGCATCACAGATTACCCTCAGTTGGTACCAAAGGGAGGCACTAAGGGAGATGGAGCGTTAGATTATCCAGTGGTTAGAGGATTGTTTTAGGGAGATCCTAAAGCAGCTCAGTGCCCTTAACCCTCTTACCAACAAGGATAGGAACAATGATAGAGATTGTGATAAGGAAGAACAAGCTCTAAGGCACCCTATTAAGAGACTTGTTCCTGCATGGCGTTAGAGATAGTTTGCCTACAACAACGAATCAAAGGTGCTCTCGTATGATAGACCGCATAGCTAAAGAAATCTTGAAGGAAATTTTAAATTTCGATTAGATATTCTTGTCTTCAATAGTGATAATAATATTAAAGGAGTTTTTAATTGGATCACAAATGTTAAGTGATTCTTTGATTATCATAAGACCTCAGAAGAGAGAAAGGCAAAGTTAGTGGCTTATAGGTTGAAAGGAGTCACTTATACTTGGTAGGAGATGATCAAAGATAGCAGACGGCATTATGGAAAGGATTTTGTTCTGTCTTGGATAGCCTCTGAAATGGATGATTCAAAGGGATTTCTACCACCTGATTATGAGCAAATTCTGTTCCAATAATACCAATGAAGCATACAAGGTTCATGGTCAATGTAAGATTACATTATGAAATTGATAACATTATCTCAATATAATGATATGAGAGAAACAGAAAGGCAAATGATTTTAAGATTCTTAGATGATTTGAGACATGCCTTACAAGATAAGTTCGAGATATTATCGATTTAAACTTTTGCAAAGGATAAAAGAAAATTGGCATTAAAGTAGAATTCTCAACTCAAGAAGGGCAAAATTAAGCTTCCTTGTAGAAGTTATATTGGAGAAACTTATAAATTTTCTATAAAAAGGATGAAGACCTTAATAAAACCTCCTTCATGTGGGACTCGTTTCAAGGAAAAGAAGGTAATGGATAAGCAAAAGGTGGGAAAAATCAAGTGCTTAAAGAGAACAATCCATATAATCAAGTGCTTAAAAAGAACAATCCATATGCTAAGCCTCAACTTAGAGTTTGCTACAGCTGTAGAGAATCGGGAAATTTATCAAACCAATGTCCCTATTAAGAAGTAAATATGATGGAGCACGAGGAAGATGATAATGTCATTATCTGAGAATCTGATGGTGATGATGAAGAGGATGAGACCTAGGAGGAAGAAATTGAGGGGCAACATAATTATGTAATTCAAAAGTTACTATAGCCACTTAAGTAGCTTATACTATATTATATGACAATCATATTACTACTAAAACAATGGTTTAAGTAATAA
>JAOSBL010007452.1:0-10040 GCA_027568915.1 Erythroxylum roraimae | reverse complement strand
CGGGACAAGGGCCCAACGATATGTGTTTGTGATTCCGTTTTGGATAGTTGGGCTCCGGGAACGGGGTC
This sequence comes from Erythroxylum roraimae, assembly GCA_027568915.1. Classification (NCBI taxonomy): domain Eukaryota; kingdom Viridiplantae; phylum Streptophyta; class Magnoliopsida; order Malpighiales; family Erythroxylaceae; genus Erythroxylum; species Erythroxylum roraimae. The sequence continues at coordinate 9,972 of JAOSBL010007452.1, read as the reverse complement.
CAGCACCGTTCGGCTGGGCCTCGGGAACGGGGTCCAGCAGCGACAGACGAGGGAGAAGGAGAGGAGAAGATGAACGTAAGGTGCGCGTGAAAGTGGGAGGGGGGAGAGTTTCTGAGGCTTTAAACATTTAACCAAAACGACGTCGTTTTGGTTAAATTTTTAAACGTTTCCAACTTAACAAAACGACGTCGTTTTGTCCAGTTTTTTAAATAACGATTGCGTTGCGTCATTACCGACTTTCTATTACTGACGAAATTTTCACCGCCGGTAAAGTTCTATTTGCCGTCTTATTTTTTCGACGATGTTACATTTCGTCGATAATTTCAGACGGAATGTTTTCAGTGCCTAAATTTCCTTGTAGTGCTAAATTATACTGAGGAAATTCACAAGGAAGTTGTTGCCTTCTTTTCCAAAACAATTGATGCTCTTTTATAAGCAATGTCGTCAGTGACTAGCCTTAGGTCTATCATTTTTTATCAAATTTATGTACTAGAGTCCAAGGCTTTGATTAGGCCCTTCAGTGTTGGAAATGTAAAGGCTGCTTTCTTCAATCTCAACCTTAATCAAGGTTACTATCACTATGCAGTTTTGTCATTTTTTAATAAAGCCAAAATGCTAAGGGAGTTGAACAAAATCTACATTATTCTTATTCCCAAAGTTCATGCTCCTAGTTTAATGAAGGACATTGGGACTATTTCATGTTATAATACCATATACATGGTGATTGCTAAGCTGATTACTGTCAAGTTCAAATTATCACTAATAAATATAATTGATAGTTATTAAAGAGTTTTTGTTAAAGGTAGGAAAATAGGCAATAATATATTGATAGCTCAATAGTTGTCTAAGAATTATAGTATAATGGGATCCAATAAGAATTATACTATGAAGATAGACTTCTCTATAAAGTTTGATTCTTTGGACTAGAAGTTCATCATGAATGCATTCATGGATTAAGATATCTTGACAAATTTGTTGCTTGGATAAAGCAATATGTTTCCACAACTTTATATGGCATTCTTATTAATAGAGAGCCTTCTAACATCATTAACAGAGCTAGGGGAACTAGAAAAGGGGACTCTCTTTTACGTTACCTATTCACCCTTGCTATGGAAGTTCTTAATAAACACACTAAGAAAGTGACAAGTCCCGGTAAGAAGTTTAGATTTAACTTTAAATGCAAGAGGTTGTCAATTATTAATCTCGCATTTGCTAATGATCTTATCCTATTCTGTAAGGTTAAACCTAAGTAAGTTAGCATTCTTATGTTTGCTCTCAACATTTTCAACAAGTTTTCATAACTTTCCATAAATAAGGAAACGTGCTAACTATTTTTATCCTCTAATGCTCAAGGTTTGTAAAATTGGATTAACTGCCTAACTAGTCTAAAAGCATCCAAACTACTTTTCAGTTATTTGGGGCCTACCATTTCTTCCAATAGGATTCCATACTACAAATTTCAACCTCCGGTTGAGAAAATCAATAGGAGAACATCAAGTTAATGTTATAGAAGCTTGTAAATAGTAGTAAGAATTTAATTCGCAAAATCAGTTTTCAATAATCTTCATATCCATTGGACTTGACATTTAATGATCCCTAGTGGTATTATCAAGACTAGTAAGCAACTTATAAGAAGGTTTGTATAGTTTGGAGATACCAACACCAAATCTGGGGCAAAGGTAAAGTGGAGTGATTTTTGCTTACAAAAAGTAAAAAGGGTGGGGGTTTAAGGATATTGCCTATCAAAACCATTAACAAAGCGAAAATAATAAAGAGAATTTGGATGTTGATTAGTAATAGAAGTTCACTCAAGGTACGATAGATATATGAACATCATTTGAGGAAGAAAAGCTTCTGGTGCATTAAACCAAAAGCTAGTTCATCTTAGAAGATGATCCAAATCTTAAAGCTAAGGGAAAAGGTAAGACTAGAATTTTTCTATGAGCTAGGAAATAGAGCCTCAACCTGGAATGACAATTAGATCGATTTAGGCACCTTAAGTAGATGTAATGAACTCTCACATTTAAAAGGAGTCATCTATAATATGGATCGAGTTAAGGATGTCTTTAGTTCTAGCTCCTTGGTTCAAATAATCAATAACTCTCTTCACTCAGCAATACAGTTTAGTCAACTCAGATGGGCTAGGCATCCATCTGGGATATTTTCAAATGCTTTATTTAGATAATGGCTGAGACGTCAAGCCCTTAAGGTACCATAGCATAATCTTGCCTAGTTTTAAGTATGGTTTTCCTCGATCCTCAGTCATTCTCTAATCAGTAATCAAAGAAAGCTTGTGCATCTCCCAAAACCCTAAATTTTAATATAAAGGAAGTGTTTGGCCTCAAAAGAAGGGAGGAGATTTTAGGAGGTGATTCCAAACATGGAGATCGTTCTTAAGGGTTGATTTTGATCCAGAGAAGTGGAAAACACGAGGAATTCATTGAAAGATCCATCAAAATACAAGATCAAACCTCTGCATTGCAAAAATACTTGATAGAAGATAATCGGGGAGATTTAGAATTATGAACCCATTATTTTCAATTCATTTTTCTTTTAATGTATGTTTGATTTTGTATTCAAATGTGTAACTAAACATCTTGTTAGTATTTAGGTTAGATGAACCCTTTATTAATACTTTGATATTATTTGATTCTTTTATTAAAGCAATTGGTTTGACTGTGATATTATGATCTAATTATGTGTTTATTTATGTTCTACTAAACCCAAGAATATTATATCATAATTTGATTTCATACATAAATATAAGAAATCCTATTGATGAATAGATGTACCATAATTGGAAGGAGTTGGTTGTAACCTTAGAGATATGATAACATAAAATTTCTAGATTAGGGTTAAACATAATAGAGGGATTTATAAATTGGTAAAGCAATCCTATAAACTTTAACCTGAGTAATTCAGTTGAAAAACCTTAGGATTAGTTGTTAGTAGACTCAAGGTTAGCTATTAGCATACCATAAGAATCTCCATGGTCCAATAAATCAATAAAACAATTAAGTAATAAAAGATCAATCTGTTAAGAGTTTAGAGAGATTCGAAACCTACATACTAATTATTGATATCAGTAATTTTCTAAGTGAATTCTTAATTCTCTATTTAATATCATTTCCTATTTTATTTTACTTGCTTTAGTTTTATTTTATTTTATTAAAATCCAAAATCAATAGGTTAGATAATAGGAAAAAGATAATTAATATTAATCACTGTCTTCGTGGGATCGAACTGTACTTGCAGATGCTAGCTATAGCTACGTCGTGCACTTGCGGTTATTACAATATTGACTAATTTAGAAAAATTCAATTAGTAGTCATTATGAATGTATCGACAAAAACTTAAAGGGAAGTAAGAACTTTAAGAGGATCAAAATGAGCAGTTGGATCAAATGAAGGATGCAATTAGTCATTATTTCACCCATAATGAATTTAAGGTGCCACTAGGCCTTTTCGCACATCATCTTCAGAAAAGGAATATAAGGAGAGTGCTCTTGATGACACTACTAGAAAATGAATAAGTTGGTTTCTATTTTTATTTTATATTATTGTTTCTCTCCTGTAGTGCTTGTACTTGAAACCTTTTTTGAATGAGTTATGAAATTTTCTTTTTCATGTTGAATAATGTGTTATGGAATCATATCTAGAGATTATGCAATCTATAATGCTTTAAAGATGATTGGTTGAGAGTAGTTTATTGGGAAAGGAAAAGAAATCATAAAAACCAAGAGACTATTATCTTAAAAGTTTGATTCAATTGTTACATTTATGTTATTTAGAAAGAATGGAATATTAAAAACCTTCTAAAACACAAAACAAGGCATTTAAACATGTATACATATGAAAATAGATGAAAGCTTCTCTAGGCTTTACCATTTAGACCTTGTTTTATACAAAGGACTAGGAATTTCACTCTTAAAAGTAATAGGATTGGGAAGACCTTGGGAATGGCATACTAATCACTTATAATCCTTTAGTAAAACTTTAAGGGTTTGATTAAGTAATGGATTGTTGGCCATTTACATTTTAATATAATGGATTATTGGCATATATATTTTAAGAAGCATAATCAAGAACAATACATTCCTTAGCTAATCGATCTAAATACATCTAAAGATAACCAATCATCCTATTTAACCACAAGTATATATTTAAAAAAAGGAACAAGATAAGGATAGAAAAATTAACAAGTAACTAAATGGTGTGAAATCTCACTGAAAGTAAATAGTTAATCCCCTAGCATTAGTATGAGTGAGAAATATTTCAATCTATGCCAAAAAAGAGAGATTGAGAAATAGAAAAAAGATGGTGGAAATGGTCGAAATAAAGGAATCAATTGTATTTGGATAATAATGATAGGAGAGAAATGGTAGATGAATGTAAGGAACTGAATAAAGCCTCGTATAGTGAATCATCCAACAATAATGTATTTGATTAATTGGAACCTTATTTTATGGACTACAAGGATCACATTTTTTCCATAAAATTTTCAATTCCTTCATAAACAAGGGTTTGCTCCTATTCTAAAAAATGAAGTAACACATATTAGTACGATGATATCGATTCTACGTGAAAACAATAAATAAGAATTCAAATGAGTCTGTTGGAGAATTCAATAGATATGCAATATTTAACAAATACTACAATAACACCACTATAATGTTAAACATCATAAATTTATAAGGTTTTACAACTTTAAAGCCTATAATAGTTGCATAACCTAAAGATTATTTAAATGTACACTAATTTGTTATACACCTTTAGCAAAATGAAAGAATTGAAAATAGGTTATATAGTAGATTTCATATTCCAAAAGTCTCACACAAAAGTGTTTATGTTTTAAAATGGACTAAAATATACGAAAAAATGATTAAAAAATAGGAAACATAAACTCATTCATGTTTCTCCATCTTAAAGGTTTATTATCACCAAGAAGAAGGGCAAACATATAGGGAAAGAATAAGAAACAACTTCACTTATTATACAAATTTACCCCAAAAAATGGCAACTTCCTTTTTAAATATCCTAAAAGAAAACCAATCACACACACACACACACACACACACACACACACACACACACACACACACACACACACATATGTGTATGTATGTATGTATGTATGTAAAAGTAAATGGATAATGAAGGTGAAAAAGGGCTAAATAAACCATATTTTAAAGTTAGGATAGTATAATAAATATCAATCAATTAAAGGTTTTTCTTGTTACAAGTAGAATATTACTTTGTTCTTAAGACTAAATAATAACATTAAATTTCTAAAAGTAAAGCTAAATATAATCATAATATTAGAGCTTCTTGAGAACTGAAGATAGAAATATTTAAAGACATTCAAATCAAATCTTGAACTGTATATACCAATAATTGACATTTTAACCATATATCAATTTTCACCATATTTCTTTGTGACAATCATGTCAATCTAATAGCAATTAGGAGCATAAGCAATAATATCAACCAAAGTATTATTCATGTCAAGTATAAGTAAACTTTTTAATAAATATAGTAAATCAAACCTTTAGTAATTTTACTTGTAAGTTCAAAACAACCTTTTCTCAAAGCATAAATCCCTTTCAATAGACATAATTATTCCCTCTAGATTTTTTCCTTTACCATCTATATGGACATTCTTCATCCGCTTTCTTCTTCTCTTTTTCCTCTCCTTTAGTGTTTCTAGAAATCTCAAATTAGCATTGCCTAGTTTTCTTCTTCTTTTCTTCCTCTCTAAATGTGTATCAGTTTCTAAAGATGTATTACTAAATATGGATTGTCCCCTTTATAACTTTGGTTCTAATTTCACATTGACATTTTTCATTAGGAAAAAATCCCCTTTGATGTAGCTAATCCTTTCTCTTGCGTTATTTCCTTCAACATCTATATAAGCATTATTCACTCTTTATCAACTTCTCTCCTTCCTCCTTTATTATATTTCTAACTACCAATTTAACATTGCTTTTTGACCTTTTAAGATTTGCCTTTGAACTATAATTATTTCCAACTTATGATTGTGTTCTATTTCCTAAAAGGTACATTGTTAACATAAGGATTCATTACTGTAAAGTCTAAAGAAACAAAATCTACTCAAGTTACACAATTAAACATTTTTCGTATTATTTCCTTTTTATTATTAAGGCCTACTTCTCAATGAAGTAAGAAAAAGATAAATATTTATCTAATAGAATTAGTAATATAAACAATAAAAGTACAAGAAAAGGAAAAAGAAATGGTGCTTGAAAAAGTAAAAGGAAGTGAAAGAAGACATATGACATCATTTTTTTAAGTTGAAATTCTATTGAAATAAATTAATGAGATAAATACAAGTTCAAAGCTTCTCTTGCATCAAGGAAAAGCTAAAGACACAACAACATAAATTCCAAATAGAAAACCAAAAAATGTTGTGAAACACATAACTATCCTATTCATTAAACGACTTCGTATAGGACCCAATAATATGATCTGGTGAGCTTCCCTTAGAGAGTAAAGTTATTCCCTCCATCTAAAGGATTCTCCAAAAACTTCCAAATTAGGTTAGCTTTGTTGAAGGCATTCTTCATCTCTTTTCTCTGTCGATAGCTACTAAGGTAAGGAATTGTTGTCTTGAGATTTGTTTCTTCTTCTTCTTCTTAATCAGATGTGTCTTTGTTTAGGGTTTAAATCTTTAGGTGGATTGTTTTCACTGCTTTGGTGGAATTGGCAAGAAAAGGATATATTATCTCTGTTGGGAAAGCAAAAGTGGAAGGTTCAAAATTTTTAATGTCAAAAGATGACAATTCATTTGTTTTTAAGTTTGGGTTTGCATGTGTGTGTGCATGGGTGACAATTGGTTAAAGTAATTATTAACTAGAGGTTTCCACCCTTTCTCTAGATAATCTAACATTGCAAGCCTTATTTAAAGTGAAGCAAAAAATAATAACATTCGAGAGACGTAAAAATAAGGTAAGAATGGGAAGTGTTTCCCAATTTAACTTAGTTTTTTCACTTTTCACTTTTCCATCATTATGAAATTTGAATGAAAGATGGATTGGTTTCTCCACCTCAAATAATTAAAAATGACATAGTCGGGTTAGTTGATATGACACTATAAGAAAAAAGACAATTCACCAAATATTTTGAATGAAAATAGGCGGGAAAAGACAATTTAACAAAATACCAAGGATGTACAGAAATAAGTTATATCGTTATTAACATTTATCATGATAACTTAATAGAAAGAATATCATAACTCCATACAAAACATATCATGAGTCTATATAAAAAAAATTCCATCACACCATACAAATAAGTAACACCTTTCAATATGTCAATACCATATCTCACTAAAATAATGCCATCATTAAACATTAAAAATATTATAAATCCACAAAAATCATACCATGAATTTATATAAACAATACCATCAAAATTAAAAAAAAAAAGGTGAGACCTTTAATTTAATATGTTAGTACCACATATGAGTATAATAATACAATGACGCTATACAAATAATACAATGACTCTATATAAACAATACTACGACTCTATATAAATAATACCATCAAAATAAATAAATGAGTGACAACTTTACTTTAATATATCAATACCACATTTGAGTATAAATAATATTATGACTCCAAAAAAATTATATCATGACTCCACACAAAGAATAACATGACTTTATACAAATAATATAATTAGAAAAAATAAATAAGCAACGCCTTTAATATTTCAATACCACATTTAGGTACAAACAATACTATGACTCCATGCAAACTATACCGTGACTCTATACAAATAATGCCACAATTGTATGGAAATAATACCACCAAAATAAATAAATAACACCTTGATCAAGATTTGTTAATACATGTAGTATGAATAATATCATAATTCCATATAAACAATACCATAACTTCATATAAATAATACCACGACTCTATACAAAAAAATATCATCATACTATACAAATAAGTAACTCCATTACTATAATATGTCTATACCATATCTAAGTACAAACAATACCAAGATTTCATATAAACTATACCATGACTCTAAATAAACAATACCATAATTCTATACCATCATATTATACAAGTACCACAACTTGTTACAAAACATACCTTCAATACATAAAAATAATACCATAATTTCATACAAAAATATCATTTCTATAAATTCTACGTTAGTTATGAAGACCTTAAATTATATATTTATAAAGATTATATGTTTTCTTTCCAATTTTTAAATTAGATAAAAATATAATTTATTAATTCATTACTAAACATGGTTAATCTCTTATTAATATAGTGGTTTCCATAAATTTAATTAGTACTGGGTAGTAGTAACTAAATGAAAATATATATTATTAGATGTTAAGTGCCAAGATTAGTATATCAATGACAATTAAATGTCCTATCTCCATTTGAGTAAGGAACTTTAGGATGTCATAACACATGAATAAGGCCATAACAATTTAGGCACAAATATCTTCATTGCTAAATGCCTACTTAAGCATAATTAGTTTATCATTAAGTTGTAAATTCTACAACTTTCATCTTTAAATGGCTTCATTCATCATTCCTATCTGGTGATGCACTCTTATCATCATCATTAATGATAATAACTTCGACCTTTTTTAGCATTCTTGCACTCCTCAATCAAAATACATCTTTTGTTCTTTCTTAATGAACTTGTGATGCACATATCATTGATGCTTACAGTGACGCTAAAATATATCATTATATACAAAATATTAGTCATCAAAAAGAAAAAATATTGTATCAAAGTAATAACCTAATAAATTTATCTCTAAATTTAGTTGCTTTTCAAAGTCTCATATGTTTGTCGCCCAACTGAAATTCAGATCCCTAACATATTTTTGAATAATAAAATTATACACATTTATACACAATCATATATTTCTATTGATCATGTGTTAAAATTAAAACAAAAATATATCATAGTATTGTACCTAATATACTATGATATATCCATGCAATATAATTGAGAGGATTTAATGTAATGAGAAGCTGGATTTTTCAATCACATAAGAGCCATGTTGTTGTCATGTTCTCTTACTAAATAGTGAACTTATCATATCATTTTGTAAGGATCAATAAAGATGATGGGCAACATGGAGATATAGACTTATGTCACCACCATTTGTTAGGGAGGTCAAAAGGTAGTGATTTTGATCTCCCTTTTTATTTGTCCAAAGATGTAACATCTAAAACCAATATTATTTGATCTTTTCAATTAGAGTATGGATGCATCTTGTTTTACAATTGTAATATATAGAGTTAGATAAGAAATTCGATACCCCGACCATCAATACAATTTATAACTAAGTTAATCTCATAGAGAGGAATAAAAAAAATGATTTTTTTGAAATTAAGTTAATCTATATACAAAATATAACAAGATTCAATAACTAATTCTATTAAAGGATAAACATTTTATACATTTATGCAAGTTTGATGGAAAAGTCACAAATAGTTAATGTGAGCTCACAACAACTTAATTAAACCTTTAATTTCAAAATAAAGTCCCTAGGTAGGTTTTTATAAGGACTAATTACGGAAAAATCCAAACTTTACTCAATTTTGCAATTATATCCCTAACTTTGAAAAGTGGCAATTAAATACTCATATCTTCAACTTTTTTCAAATCTTGCCCGACGTTAGTATCTCTGTTATTATTGTTAACGTGGCAAGCCACGTCAGACATAAATTTAAACATATTTAATAATATCTAGATTAAGTTTTACATATCAAACTTAATTAAAGTAATTAAGTGAAATTAAAAAATTTGTAAAACAAAGGATAAAATCTGTAAATTAATTTGGGATTTAGACTTTGTAAATTTGACTTACCTCTCTCTCTCTCTCTCTTTCTCTCTCTCTCTCTCTCTCTCTCTCTCTCTCTCTCTCTCTCTCTCTCTCTCTCTCTCTCTCTCTCTCTCTCTCTCT
>JAOSBL010007437.1:0-10041 GCA_027568915.1 Erythroxylum roraimae | reverse complement strand
CAACATAAGGAACTAATTTAAGCACAAAAGTCGCAATTAGGAGTCAAAAAGTATATTAACAGTTATGAAAATGCAGCTAATTAATGATATCAACTTGGGCTCAATCAGGAGTGTATTAACACTGAAGAGATGTGAATTATTAAGCAGAAGATGAATTGTTTCGTGGAGTATTACCTTGCCAAGGTGTGCTTAGGTTAGGAAAAAAGATAAGCTAAGCCTGATATGAAATGATCTGTACGGAATTATTATGAGTTAGTATTACCAATGAAAGATATTTTAGATTCACACAGTGTTACATGGATATGTTTAGGAAATATCATTATAATCTGATATATGTCTATTGATACCAGAAGTGAAATTGTGGGTAATCTGAGATATATTGAAAAACTAGTTAAGATAGTGAAGGACTAAATGAGTTATTGAAATACCAAGTGAGTCTATAGACTAAGGTCCTTTGGAAGAGATTATTCGAGTGATAAAGTTAAATGGGAAATGGAGGAGTATATGAGGAAACAATACCCCTGCCTTTTTGATTAAGCAAATAAGAATTTCGAGGATGAAATTTATTAAGGAGGGGAGAAATGTAACATCCTGTTCCCATACTAAGGGTTAGAATCCTAAAATCCAGTATATGTCAGATCAATGAGAGATTAAGAAAATTACATTTTTATGCTCATGCATATTGTCATCATACACATATGTGAATTTGAATTTTCGAACACAATAAAATGATTGTACATGCATTCATTGACATTCCGAGTATAATTGAATTGTAATGTGATATTATTGAGAATTGCGGTTTAGTTGTGCTGAAAATTTAGTTAGGGTGTATATTTACTGATTTAGAATTTTTGGTGAAATTTAGGAAATTTCTGGAAATTTTAAGGGTCTATTGGACTAGGAAAAGTGCCAAGTGGCAGAATAATGGTTGAATGTATATGCTTGTGTTCTATTTTAGGTGTTTATGAACAACTAAGGAATACGAATTCGGTATGGATGATTTTGAGCTAAACTTGAGGTATACAAAAGTATTCATTAACTTAAAATGATGAATTTTGAATATAAAGTGCTTGATACTTAGGAATAAGATATGTTATGGAAAAAGGATAGAAATGTTTGAATGATAAGATGTAGTTGAATATGATTAATTAAATGAGTTGAGAGTTGAGGGTTTAGCGAAATCTAATTGGACTTTGAGTTGTTATGAACTAGTTTTGTGCTAAAAGAGGTAAATTTGAGAAGATTATGGGTGTATATGATGTTAGAATGAGTGTAGGAACCATTGGAGAGGTTTTGCAGGGAGTTTTGTGTAACATATGTCCGTTAAACGGACCTTCCCGGGTGAAAAAGTGCTCCCAGGCTCGATAATGTCCGTTAAACGAATATTCTCAGGATAGCTACAGTAAATTACGATTTTGACCCTTTTAAAGGCAAAATCTTGATTTGAGGTCTGTACAAAAGTTGTAGATCTCGACGTTCTCTTTCCAACAATCAAAACCGAGATCAATCCAACATGTTTTATGAAAGTTATCGCAATCGCGCCAACATAGGTTCATTAGGAGTGAGGACATAAACATGGTTGCTTCTTTTGACCATAACTTCTTCTCTAGAGCTCCAAATGACTTGATTCTTGAAGCAATAGATTCATGACACATTTTTCTATCTTTCAATGAAAATTTATAGTAATTGGTGCTGAATTTAAAAAGATTGATCAAATGAAAGTGTGGGAGTTTGTTGGAACAGTGTAAATGGGATTATTTTTACTTAGCATACTTCAATTTTTTGATTATATTTGAACCTGTAGGATTCCAAATGAGATGATTTTTCATTTGGAGTATACTAGAAACATAGTGCTACAAATTATATGAAGAATCTGAATTTTGATTCAGTCTCTAAGATGTTCAATTTCCAGATGGAAGTTGGGTATAGTACATTGTTTTTGAATAAGAACAGTTCGAAAATTTTTGAGGTACATGTTCCTATTTACTGAACCAAATTGAGTGATTTTGGTGTCAATGGATTCAGAAGACATAGAGGAACACTTTTCTAGAAGAGAGCATGATCAAATTACTTCAGCTTCACTTTTTGATTTAATGTAAATAGTAGACATGAAAGTGTGACTTTGAAAAAAGTCGAGTTTTGATGTAAGAATGATTTTATGATGGAATGAAACCTGGGATTATCATGAACATGCATTATACATATTTCATTTCATTCATGTGCATTATTAAACACCTATGATTGTACAAATTGTGATATATATGTATGTTATTTGTTATAGAGGAGCAACTGAAACGTCAACCCACAGACATTGCTGGACAGGCAAAAGTTGTAGATCTCGACATCTTCTTTCCAACCATCTAAAAACGAGATCAATCCGACTTGTCTTATGAAAGTTATGGCAATCGCGCCAACATAGGTTCATTAGGAGTGAGGACATAAACATGGTTGCTTCTTTTGACCATAACTTCTTCTCTAGACCTCCAAATGACTTGATTCTTGAAGCAATATATTCATAACACATTTTTCTGTCTCTTAATGAAAATTTCTAGTAATTGGTGTTGAATTGAAAAAGATTGATCAAATGAAAGTGTGGGAGTCTGTTGGAACAGTGTAAATGGGATTATTTTTACTGAGCATACTTCAGTGTTTTAATTATATTTGGACCTGTAGGATTCCAAATGAGATGATTTTTCATTTGGAGTAAACTAGAGAAATAGTAATACAAATTATAGAGAAGCTGAATTTTGATTTAGTCTCTAAGGTCTTCAATTTCTATATGGAAGTTGGGTATAGTACACTGTTTTTGGATAAGAACTGTCCGAAAATGTTTGAGGTATATCTTCCTATTTACTGAACTAAATTGAGTGATTTTGATGTCAATGGAATCATAAGACATAGAGGAACACTTTTTTAGAAGAGAGTAGGACCAAATTCCTTCAGCTTCACTTTCTGATTTAATGTGAATAGCAGACCCGAAGGTGTGACTTGGAAAAAAGTTGAGTTTTGTTATGAGAGTGATTTTACGATGAAATTGATGGATAAATACCCGGGATTGTCATGAACATGCATTGTACATATTTCATTTCATTCATGTGCATTATTAAACACTTAAGATTGTTCAAATTGTGATATATGTGTATGTTATTTGTTATAGTGGAGCAACTAGAACGTCAACCCACAGATGTTGCTGGACCCTCCAGGCACTAGCTTCGGGAGCAGTTGGTGAGTAACCTAGATGGTCTCACTCAATTACTTGTTTGCTTAAATTCTAGATTGTGGATTCTGGACAAAAGGTCCAATGATTGTGGAATGTGGAATTTATATTGAAATACTGCTTGAATGTGAATGTGAAGAACTAAATGTGTTATGCTATAATTGATTGAAAAGGTGAAATGCATTCTATACATGAATGCATGATCAGATAATGGAAGTTATAACCTCAGTAGCCACCGATCAGAGCTTGAAGCTCAACGAGTGAAAAGAGCCTCGAGCTCAGACAATGATTAAGGGCCTAAGGTCGACTATGTAAAATGAGCCCTGTATCCTCATCAGATAAGAGACAGTTATTAATGAGTCCGGTATCCAAAATGGATACGAGACAGTTCAGGAACTCGGTCACAACAAAGTAATAATTGGAAAAGTGTCTCATGAGCATTTCATATGCATTTTTGTTTGATCAATCGAAATGAGAAATTTGATTATGCTAAGTGAAAATGTGATACTTATGTAAAGTGTAGTATGTGATTATATGTTATGTAAATGATGTGTTGCATGAATTGAGTGAACTATCGATGATGGTTACCTCATTGAGTTCGCAAAACTCACCAAAATTGTAACGTTGTCTTTTTGGGACTTAGAGATGACTCTAACTACTGAGGGGCTCTACTGCCGTGTAGATTGTGTTTTGGCAAGAGAAGTCATGGCTCAAAGGTCTGTCAGCTAGAATTTTTGGATAAACTAGATAGATTTTGTATATTTTCCTCTTTCATGTGGTACTTATGTACTAGGTTTTATTGATGTACATGTAGGAAAGGTTGAAAGACACAATGTATACTTTCGGTTTTGAGAAATGAAATGAGGAAAAGTTGGTTTAAAAAAAGAAAAAAATATATTGTGGTTTTCTTATGATGCTTTATAAGTGAATAATGATATGATGCCATACGAAGTCATTGTAGTGATCAAATGTAGCTCGCCCTTATCGTAGGATATGTACCGAAATGACCTCCGGGCGTCCCGGTGTATACCCTGTGGTAAAGCGGTGCTACAGATTTGATATATTTTCTTCTTTCATGTAGTACTTATATACTAGGTTTTGTTGATGTACATATAGTACAGGTTGAAAGACACAATGTAGACTTTCGATTTTGAGAAATGAAATGAGGAAAAGTTGGTTTTTAAAAATATTGTGATTTTCTTATGGTGCCATATGAAGTGAATGTAGTGATTGAACACAGCTCGCCCTTATCGTAGGATATGTACCGAAATGACCTCCAGGAGTCTCGGTGTATACCCTGCAGTAAGGTGGCGATACATATTAGATGAAATAAAATCTTGAATTCTTTTTTCTTTATGTGCTCTGTCTATCTCTATTTTTCACCTTTTTCTCAACAATATGAAGACAAATTCCTGCAGGTGCTAGTAAGAGGGTGCATTAAACTGTTGTAGGTGCAAAGAGTATAGAACAATAAAATTATGTGGCCAGAAATTTAATTCAGGTGACTCCCTGTTGTAAACTCTTAAAACAAAAACAAAAACAAAAAAGAAGAAGAAGCAAAATATACATATCGTCTTACCTTCGATTATAAACTAAAATAGTTTGATATTGTGGATATTAAAAACCCTTAAGTTCTTTTCTTGATAGGGCTTTGGACTGCGTATCTACTCGTGTAATCAATTCTTGCAATAGTCAATTACTTTCTCATTCTTTATTAACAATAAATAAACAATTAGGTGTTATTTTTATAACAATTATTACTAGAATAAAGCCAATATACGTACATAATTGACAGAAAATATAGGGCTTTATGAAAGGGGAAAATGGGGGGCTAATAGAAAAACGGTCTAAAATGCCATAATCATTTACCATTAAGAAGTTGCTCAACGACTCCATCATTGCCATCCTCTTCTAGCCTCATCATACACATTATTGATTATTTTATTTGTTGGTTTATGCCTAACAAATTTGTTGGTTGTAGACTATATGAAATAATTAATTAAATATATATATATATATTTATTATCTTTTATTTATTCGTTTAATTCACTAATATATAAGATAAAGTCCACATAGTGCATCCATTTTGCAAATAAAATTATAATGAAATCATAATTATAAGAATATGTTACACTTATGCATTTTCTGTAAATTATTCCTAATTATTACTATAATAAGATTGGACATTAATAAAGAGGAAAGACTACTACACATTGAATTTCTTCCTTATGAAAAAAGTAGTTCATCTCGTAGACTAAAAAATAGAGATAACTGAATGGGCTTGTAAATACTTATTAGGGAATAAGTTCACTAAGCTAAATCAATATGAAAATTTTATTAAGAACATTACTTCTATGTCTATGGAAACTTTCATTATGATGATTGTATAAGTTATCATTTGGATTAAGATCTCCGAAGTATCTCATACATAGATTGCTACACTTTGATAATACTTATAACTTGTCATATTCAACAATAGTCATTTGATAATTATTGGATATAACATCAACTATATGAAGGTAGTTGACTGATTAATATATGATTCATCACCTTAAAATAACTAGGGAGATCGTTTCATTGTTTTCAATTAATATTAATTTAGATCATCCTTATCTAAGGTGAAATGATATTTTAAAAATAGTTTTCACATGTCATTAGAAGAATCAATTACTAATGTTAGAGAACTAATATAATTGGACTAATATAAAGTAGAAAGTAATTATATAATTTATGTCTAATCAGAATATTATATGACAAAAGGATTATGCATGAAAAGGTGATTCAAAGCCTTTTATTCTTACCCTTGAAGGACAAATCAAAAATATAATTCCAATGATTGCAATATAGAATGCAACCTCAGGTTGTCTCACTTAATCGGAACCTAATAATGGATCTAAGCTAACTATGTGTCATGAAATGCAAGCTAAGGAAAGGGGGATTTGATTTTTGAAAATTTTGACAAAATTAAAAGAATTGTAAGACAAATGTGTAAAAAGTATTTTTTTGGATTTTGGGGAATAGGAAAATGATAAGATAAAAACAATAATCTATGGTGATAGTATCCTCTTGAAATCAAGCTTTGGCTATCATAGTTCGAAATAAATTTTTATAGGAATGGAATCACTAAGTTTTAAATGGTAAACCTTAAAGAACTCTTTAAGTCCAAGATCTTAATCAACGAACTCCATTTCTTAAGACCTTGTTGAATGCTCTTAGTGTGTGTAGTAGGTAAGTCAATGCAACAAGTCTCTCGGGATCTAGAATCAACTCAATATGAAACATAACTTGCCAGACAAGAGAGAATCAACAAGATCACAAATAGACATATATGAGACTTTATATATTCATGCTCCAAGTTCTACATCAAAAAATCCCAATAACACATTGAATATCCAACACTTGATTAAACTCTAATTAAGAATGTTTAACTATAAAGTACAACTCCTAAACCTAGGATATCGTAAATCATAGCCAAACATAGATTAAGCTACTTCCCTTTCAAGCCCATTGAACTTAAGCCTACGTCTTCAAGAGGAATGAGGTGCCTAGCCAAGCATAACTTTAGGAGACTTCACAACTGAGAATCCACTAGAAGCATCCATAGCAGTAGAAGATAATGGAAGGAGCAGAACGATGAGAGGAAAATGAGGGTGTGTGTAGAAAGAAATTGTTCAGATGGTAGAGAGTGAGTGAGTTTTTTTTTCTCAGATGATGTCGGCTCCCCACATCTTAACCTAAAATAGGTAGTTTTTATAAACCGTACTGATGGATCGGGTTGCACAGTGGGTAAACTTCCAAAAATGGTTTAGGTATTTAAAGGTTCGCCATGTCGAACTTTTCCCAAAAGGTTTTGTTTGGAGTTTTGGTTCCTTCGCCGCAGCGACAGAATTAATTCACGCCGCGACAAACTTTTCCCAAAAGGTCTCTTCATGATCTGCTGAGTCCATCATGGCATCATGAGCTCACGCCGCGATGAACTTTCCTGTTGCCTAGTTGACTTGTTGACTTGTCATTTCTGGCCTTAACTCTTTGCCTCTACTTATTGAGTCTCCTACAATGAACAAATGGTAGTTGGCAGTATCAACTGTTCTTAGAAAATTAATTTAGTACAATTGATAATAATTTGTGACAATTTCATTCTCAAAATACATAAAGTAAAGGCAAGTACTCAAAACAGTGAAATTAAGCATAAAATCTAAAAATAAGAGCCAAAGAGTGCAATAAAAACCATAAAAATGTTACCAATTTATGTAAGAAACTTGGGTTCAATCAAAATTCCCCACACTTAGACCTTTGTACTCCTAGACAACGTTTATAAAAGTCAAAGAGACACAAGTGCAAAAGAAAATTCTGACCAAGCTTAAAAAATGAGAGTAGGAAACTGGTTAAAGCCACTTTCTCAGAAATCAACCACAGCAAACTGAAAGAGTGCCAAGAAAATAAACACTATAAGAATTTAATCCAAGAGATTAAGCAAAAGAAATTTCACTCAAGGCATGGTGTTTACTCTCAACTCACTTGTTTTTGGATAATTTCACTCTAAAATCTGCTTAGTCCATTCTCTACCATAAGCTTGTGACAGTTCTACCTCTCCATTACAAGAGCTATAATTTTGAAAAACCAAGAGGACTTTTCAAGGTTGTAATGTACGGAAGGCTAAATGATATGGATGGAATAGAAGAAATAAAAATGAGTACATGCACCATAATTATGAAATAAATGTCAACTGTGCGTAAGAAAATATTTACACAAACACAGCATAACCTATCACTTAACATTTTGTTTTTGAGAAACTTTTTTTAGAAAGCTTTCCAAATTTTTCTTTTCTTAGTTTTTTTTGGAGGATGCCTTTTGATTTAATTTTTTTTACTTTCTTTTCTTCCTTGGCTTTCCTCAATAACCGATTTCTTTTGAGAAAACTTTTCATTTTTTTTCTTTTGTAACAACTAGAATTAAAATACTTACAACACAATTTAAGACATGTGCATGTACTCAAAAATATGGCTCAAGGGGCTAGCAATGGTTAAGTGTTTGGGAATAGGAAAACGATAAGATAAAAACAATGATCTAATGGTGATAGTATCCTCTTGAAAACAAGCTTTGGCTATCATAGTTTGAAATAAATTTTGATGGGAGTGGAATCACTAAGTTTCAAATGGTAAACCTTAAAGAACTCTTTAAGTCCAAGGTCTTAATCAATGAACTCCATTTCTTAAAAACTTGTTGATTGCTCTTAGTGTGTGTAATGGGTAAGTCAATGCAACAAGTCTATCGGGATCTAGAATGAATTCAATATCAAACACAACTAGGCAGATAAGAGAGAATCAACAATATCACAAATAGACATATATGAGACTTCATATATTCATGCTCCAAGTTCTACATTAACAAATCCTAATAGCATATTGAATATCCATCACTTGATTAAACTCTGATCAAGAATGTTTAACTATAAAGTACAATTCGTAAACCAAGATACCGTAAACCATACCCATTGATCTCAAGCCATTACTACATCTTCAAGAGGCACGAGGTGCCTAGCCAAGCATAACTTCAGGAGACTTCACAACCAAGAATCCACTAGAAGCATCCATGGCAGTAGAAGATAGTGGAAGGAGCAGAACGATTTGAGAAAAATGAGGGTGTGGGTAGAAAGAAATTGTTCAGATGGTAAAGAGTAAGTGAGTTTTTTTCTTAGACCTAAAATAGGTAGTTTTTATAAACCGGGTTGATGGATTGGGTTACATAGTGGGTAAACTTCCAAAAATAGTTCGGGTATTTGAAGGTTCGCCAGGGCGACAAGATGAGTTTGTCGTGGTGAACTTTTCCCAAAACGTTTTGTTTGGATTTTTGGTTCCTTCACCATAGCGACAAAATTAATTCACGCCCCGACGAATTTTTCCCGAAATGTCTCTTCATGATCTGCTGAGTTCGTCGCGACGACGTGAGCTCATGCCGCGATGAACTTTCCTATTGCCGAGTTGACTTATTGACTTGTCATTTCCAGTTTTGGACCACGATCCTTGATTGAAATGTAAAATTATTAAACGACAATTAAAGGAGAATTTTGGGGTGAATTATTCATGTACAAAGGAAAGAAAAAATGCAAGAATTGAAATGATTGTGTTTAATGTTCTATTTGAGCAAGGTTAGTTTGACCAAATTGCAGCAAGGAGATGTTTAGGTTGATGTATGAAATGAGTGTTTTTGTATATGTATTGTGTTATAGATGTTTTTGTACTTTAAGGAAATTGATGAGAAAAGAATTGTTTGGTTTTTATGACTTTGAGACTTGAGTAGATTTGTATGGGTTATGAAAGTTAAAGTGAATGAATTGAATGAAATGGAAGTGGAAAAGCAAGAAATAAATAGTGAAAGTGTGAGAATTGGGAGAATTAAGAAAGTTTGACTTTTTGGGATGAATAGTAGTAGAGTTGACTTTTTGATCTGAAATCTTTGTAAATTTTTCTGGATTGATTTAGGCAGAATTTGATAAAATGATCTTCAAGATACTTGTAGCGTCTGATGAGAGCCTTCTATCGCCATAAAGTAAGATATTTTTCGATATTGGGATTAAAAGTTATGATCTTCCGACGATAAGGTTATTTTGCTTTGTTTTTTTGAAAAATGCTATTAAGGGTAAGTTTGTGTGTACTGCTTTGAAGCCAATCGCTGTACTGATGTGGTCTAAATTGGAGTAAGTGGTCTACATGAAAGTTGTAGCTTGTCTTTCAATCTTTCCAACGTTATAAAGTATGAAATTTTTGGATGTGGAAATTGAAAGATGTGAAATTGTGAAGTTGATGTGTTGGTAAGTGAAGTTG
>JAOSBL010007359.1:0-10045 GCA_027568915.1 Erythroxylum roraimae | reverse complement strand
TGGACACTCAGTGACCTTCTTGATTATCTTCATTGTCACTATAATCGACAATCTATCTACCATTGATATAAGAGTATCTTCTACCATATCCATATTCTTCCAAAAGTCATAAACTTCATTCATGTATACCGTCTCTCAAACTTGAAAGAAGTTCCTCCAACCGGCTGTAACAATCTCCCGCTCAATATCCATCTTGTCCTTCTTCAAGGACTCAAAATCAACAAGTCTTCCACTAGTCATTGCTGGCTCTATTTGTTGTTGTAGTTGATAATGAACTGAATGCACAAATTTCTTTCTCAAAAGGTGAAGTCGGTTACTGAGGTTGAGAGTGTGAGCAAAGAGAGTTTGATATCCAAACAGAGTAATGAAAAGCTTTTGTTGAGAGTTCTTCAAAGGTCGATGTCAGGGCATATCAAGAGTGTTCTAGAATAGGTGGTGTTCTTAAGACTGTGAGAAATTTTTCCTCCAAAACTTTCTTGTTGTTGGACCAATGGTGGTTGACAAATTAAATCCTACTTATGTTTTGATAATAATAAAATGTACAGAATTGGTTAAGAAATTATTTCAGGTCAAGACAACACTAATCCTTGATGAGCAAGATATAAATCATTGTGAAATCCACAAGGAAATAATCTTCAACAAACAAGAAACGCTCAAACTTGAAGATTATGGGAAGATCTGATTAAATCTATCCGTTGGAGTTTGTTCCAGTCGACGAAAACATTACAAGACGACTGAGAATTAACATATCTGTCAAGTGGGGCTTAATCAAGTCGACTAGAATGTTGCAAGGCGACTAAAAACAAGAGAACTGTAAGTTGGATAATCATTCCAGTCGACTGATCGTGGAGCGAAGATGAAATTTTTCATTAAAACACTGGTTCCAGTCGACTGACACAACTTGACAAGTCAACTATCAGGTGAAACTGAGCAAAATTCATCTAGATCAATCACAAATGGAAAGGAGGAAATCAAGCAACGACTAGGAGATATCAAGCAACGGCTAGAAGGAGATTTGCAACGTCTATATTCATCAATAGTCAGCCAATAAATAGAAATACTTCAAGGGATCGTAAAAAGAAGTCCGAAAAAGCAAAATCACAATACCATTGTTACAAATTTGCTCTCAATTGATACTAGCCTGTTGTAATTTGTATTGAGCTTCAATTCTTCATATTTATCTTGTTATTATTGTGAGTTGAGTGATTGGTAGAAAATCACTTGTGAGGTAGGATTTGTGCCGGAAAATAAATCGATTGTAAGGGTTGCTTGAGCTGGAATTCAAGAGGTGTTGTAAAAGTTCACACTAAACTAAAAAGTGTATAATAAAGTGGTTTGCCAAATCCTAAGTGGGAGCTTAAGTAGAGGACGTAGGTCTTAGCACCGAACCTCTATAAAAACAGTGTTTGTTTTTCTTCCCTACTCTTTACATCTAATTTTGTTTAAATTGTTTTGTGTGTACTAACTTCTGGTTTTTGTAGAGATTTACGAAAAAGGTTAAAGATCTATTCAACCCCTCTTCTAGATCGTTTACATTTTTGACCCAAATCCACTCCTCGGCCTCTTAAATGTCAAATTTGCAAAAAAATTGACCACATAGCTTCTACTTATCACTTTCGCTATATGCAATCTAAAAATAATTTCTCCAATCTTCCCTCTAATCCAACACAAATTCAACCAGCCTTTTATGCATTAAACATCACCCTTCCACCACCTTCCTCTACTTGTTCCCCTAGTGAAATCACCGATTGGCTCCTAAATACTGGTGCTTCCTCTCACATGAAACCCAACACTAATATTTTCAACTCCATTCAATCATATCACGGTATTCATCAAGTAGTTATCAGTAATGGTACTACTATATTTATCACTTTCAAAGGTTCCTTATCTTTCTATAAAATCTTTGCCAAATTCACTTAAATAATATTCTTATTGTACCTAACTTTATTGCCAATTTACTTTATGTTAGTTAATTTGTTAAAGATAATTCTTGTTTAATTGAATTTAATTCCTCTAGTTATGTTATGAATGACCTTTCCATCAAGATTCCATTTCTCGCGGGAAACATCTACATTAATTTCTACTCTCTCAAGGCCCCTGTCAATTTCACAAATCCCATTGTTTTTGCTGCTCAACGTACTTCTTCACACCTCTGGCATCAACGTCTTGGTCATCTATGTTCTTAAATTTTTTCCAAATTTTTTTCCGTCTGATTTAGTGTCTCATACCCATCTTCATTGTAACTCATGTCTTTAAATCAATATTTGTCGCCTTTCTTTTCCTACATTTACTAGAGTATGTATTGCACTATAGTACGTACTGCACCTCTTCAACTTGTTCATTGCGACATTTTAGGACCGTCACCTTTGTTATCACTTTTTGGTTCAAGATATTTTATAATTTTTATTAATGATTTTAGTCGTTATACTTGTATTTTCCCTTTAGATCATAAGTCTTAAGTATTACAAAAATTTCAAATTTTCAAAACCATTGTTGAGAACTTATTATTAATAAAAATAAAAATGTTTCAATGTGATGAAGTTTTTTAACTCATCAAAGGATCATTTGCTACCTTTGTTAATACTCACGACATTTCCCTTCATATTTCTTGTCCTTAAACCCTACAACAAAATAGTGTTGTTGAACGTAAAATTTGTTACATTACTGAAATAGGAATCACTTTTCTTGTTCACAGCCCTTTTTTGAAAAATTTTAGTATGAAGCTTTTCCCATTGCTGTTTTCCTTATCAATCTTTTACCCTCATTTACCTTAAATTTCAATTCTTCTCACAAACTGTTGTTCAACTCTCCTCCCAATCTTAATCATCTTCTTATTTGAGGTTGCACATGCTATCCTTTCTTTGCTCACACTAGAACTGATCTCTCCACAAATAAAATTTATCTTTCTCGACATGTTCGATTTCTTAAAAATCAATTTCCTACGCTCCATCCAAACTTCTCCTCCTCTTCTACCACCTCTCTATCTTTACCATTACCAATTCAATTATCAACTGCTCCTCCACCACTATTTAGTTCTCCCTTCTCACCAGTCTCGACTATCTTTGTCTCACCCATACCTTCTGTACCCTCTTCCCTACCCATTCTACTTGTTCCTCAATCCTTATCCTCCTCTTCTTCTCCAATAGTGACTCGCACTCAAGACAACACTTGCCTGTTTAAAACTTTTCCTGACCTTATTACTTACAACAACACTGTTCCTTCATCTCTTGATCCAAACCTTACTTTTTTAACTTAAGCAAACAAATTTACTCACTAGCGACAAGCCATGCTTGATGAGTTCAAAGGTCTCTGTCACAATAATACTTCGTCCCTTATTCCCTCTCCCCCAATTGCAAATATTATCAGGTGTAAGTGGGTATTCCATACAAAGCTTAATCATGATGGTTCCCTAGACCATTATAAAGCCTTCCTGGACACTAATGGCTATCATCAATCACCCGGTCTTGATTATACTGACACTTAGTTGAGTTGTCAAACCAACCATAATTTGTCTCATTTTTACACTTGCCTTGTCTAAAAATTGGTATATTTGTTAACTTGATGTTAACTATGCTTTTCTTCATAGCAACTTAAAAGAACTTGTTTTTATGCAACAATTACTTGGTTTTGTTGATCCTTATCATCCTCATTTTGTGTGTCATCTACACAAAGCTCTATATAGTCTTAAGCAAGCCCCTCAAGCTTGGTTTCACCCGTTAAGTCATAAACTTGCTGACCTTAGGTTTACTTCATCAAAAGCTGATACCTCTCTTTTTATTCACTCCACCTCCACTTTCACCACTTTTCTACTTGTTTACCTCTTTTTTTTTTTATTTACTTCACCTCCAATTACACCCTTTTTCTACTTGTTTATGTGGATCATATCATGGTGACTCGTTCTTCACCACAATTCATTCAAACCATCATTGATGCTTATCACTCTACTTTCACCATAAAAGATCTAGGTCCTCTTCGCTACATTATAGGTGTCAAAGCAATTTTTACACCCACTGGTGTTCTTCTCACATAATCTAAATACACTCGTGACCTCCTTCATCACACACACCTTAAATCTTCCAAACCTGTCTCCACACCTATTACCTCATCTCTACCACTTTCCAAAAATCATGGTCTTCCTCTTTCTAATCCTTACTGAATACTATAGTACTATTGAAACCCTTCAATACCTTTGTCTCACTAGACTAGATATCAAATTTGTTGTTAATAAAGTTTCACAATTCTTACACTGTCCCACCGATGTCCATTAGACAATGGTTAAACACATTCTTTGATATATTTTCTCTACCCTTTCCATGGTCTCCATTTAACTAAACCTTCTACTTTAACCATCACTGCTTAATCTGATATTGATTGAGCTGGGTTTCCTGACAATCGCCAATCTACATTTGGTTATTGTATTTTCTTTGAATCCTCTTTAATTTCTTGGAGTTTTAGGAAACAACCTACTGTGGCCAGATCTAGTATTGAAGCAGAACACAGGAGGATCGCTTTAGTTGCCGTTGAACTATGTTGGCTTAATTCTCTATTTGGTGTAACTTGGCTTCTCTAATATTCAACCAATTTTGTACTGTGACAACATTGATGCTAACTTTCTTGTTGTAGATCCTATCTCTCATGCTCGCACCAAATATATTATCCGTGATTTGGTGGCCAAGAAATCATTGTTCATATGTCATATATCGGCTTCTCCACCAACTTGTTGACATTCTCACCAAACCATTGGCTTCTACTCCTTTTTTAATGTTACGTCACAAGCTCAATGTTCTTTCAAACATTAGCTTGCAGGGGCTGATAACAACTCATCTTCCTAAATCTTTTTTTGTTATAATATCATCTTAATTTAGATAAGTCTCATACATTATCTGATCATCTTAGTTTAAATTAAATCATGCACTACTTGATCATGTAGTTTAGATTGTATCAAAATCAAAACACTTCATCTTATCTCAAACCATGTATAAATACAGTAAAGGTTGTAAATCAATATACATCAGAAAATTAATACGATATCCTACTTCTAATTCATCAAATTTATTTTCTTTCACATATAAATAAAATTAATAGAATGTTGGAATTACACAAAAGGTACAGTATAGGACTAGTCTTAAGACCTGTTAATTGGATCTTCTCATTGTAAACCCCATCTTTGATAGAAAAGATAAAGTTGAAAGCTTGACATCTAGAAAGCGAAGAAAGAAACCTAAGAGTTAACAAGGTAGTATTCTTCCACTTGTCAACCACTTCTATGAGTGATTTTGTGGAAGCTCCCTCATTGCTTACTGCCCTACCATAACTTCCTTCATCATATTAATTCGGTGCCAAATATTAATAACTTCGTCTTTATTTTGCATTAATGCCTTTACAAGTATGTTTGTAATTGACGCTTTTTAACCCAAGTGCGTTAAGGTAATGTGGGTTGCTACTGTAAATTCATAGAAGATTGTTTAGATTTTTGGTTTTGACCCTTCTGAAATATCATTTGTAATAATTTGTAACAATTTAGTTTTATGTGCCCGTTTACTGCACAAAAGTGACAAGTATGTATAAATTTTTGTTTCCTCTTTAACATTTCTCCATGGACAGATCTGGCTGCACCATTTTTCTCATGATTCGACTTAGAACAATCACTTTTATAGCCAATGCGTTGAAGGTCTCCTTTAATCTTACCAATTTTCAGCAACTTTTCTAATTTTTTGGTACCTCCATTTAATATTTGTATCCCTTTTTCCATACTAACCAGCTTCAACTTTGTTTCATTTAACTCATCTCTTATAGATAACAACTTCTTCTCTAGATCTTGAATGATGTTCTTTATGTTAGAGTTTTCTTCCTTCAGCTTCTCATTTTTCTTACATGTTTGGACCCATTTAGCATATATTAACTCATAAGCTTTGCAAATATCCTTCTTTTTGTAATTCGAATCACTATCATCACTGTCATAACCTGAGCATAAACTTTGGATTGATTCATTTGTGTTTTTCTTGGAGTTTTGTACTAATTTGTCTTCGTGTTCTCCATCAGTTTCTTCTTTGGTTGCTATTAAGTAACTGGATTTCTCTTGTATAAAGCAACTAATGCAACATTATTGCTCACTAATTCTTCTTCACTCCCATATTCACTTTTAGATTCATTCTCACTTTAAGTAATCGTATAAGACTTCTCTTTTCTCTTCTTCAAAGTGTTAACATATTCTACTTGCACATGTATGAAGCCTTGACATTCATGGCATTGAATTTTCTTCACTTTCCTTTCAACTTTATGAGTTTTAACTTCTTGTTAAAATTATTATTCGATGAACTCCACATTTTGCTTAAACTTGGGCATATTTTTCTTCAGCTTCTTTAACCACTTGCTAAAATTTCTTTTTAACAACACTATATCCTCATTCTCATCGGATTCATTTCCTAAGTCATTCACGACTCTTCCAACCTCAGCTTGCAGTGCCAATCCTTTATTCTTCTCTCGTTTATCTCTCAACAAATTTATCTCAAAGTTGATAAGAATCCCAATTGCCTTATCCAAAGATAATTCATTAATATCATGAGCTTCTTCGATAGCTGTGATTTTTGGTATTAAACTTGGAGGCAATGATCTCAATATCTTCTTGACAAGTTTCAGATTTGAATATTTTCCCAAGTTAATGTGCTTGGTTTGCAATGTCACACAGTCTCTCATAGAAGTCTCTAATAGTTTTATTTTCATCAATCTTCAACTCTTTAAATCTAGAGGCCAACATCTGGAGTTTCGAGGCTATCATAGATTTTGATTCCTCATATATTGTTTCCAGAGTGTCTGATAGGATTGAATTATTTTATATTTTTTTTATGTATTTACATGTGATTTCAATCCTATTTTTAAGATAAAATGCTCAATTTTTGTTCAATTTGTGTTGACTGCTAGGTTGGATATATTGATATATTTTGAGACCAAAAAGACAAAATTTTCTAAAGAAAATTGGGGCACAATTATTTATTAAGTTAAAGGCACAAATTAAAAAAAAAGAAATGGTCTATGCGTTGTGTTGCATGAAACGCAGCAACGTTGCGCATGCTGTGTACAACGCATGTGTACGCTGTATGCGTTTTGAATTAAAACGCACACGTAGAACAAAAGGAGGAGGCAGGAAGGTTTTAAGAGCATGAAGTTTATTTGTCTTGTCATGAACAGTGTCGGCGTAAGGAGCTGCTGGATGGTTGTGATTTCTTTTCAGATTGTTGTGTTGTTGGTATTGATTTGGATGGTTTTGGGATTAATGATCTTGATATATTATTGTGATCGTTTTTATTTTGAACCTTTTGTTAAAATATTGATTGTAATCTATAATCGTTACTTTTAATATTTGTGAGTAGCATCTAATGATCATTAATCGTTAAGAACAACATGACTTAGGTTAGATAACCCGAGCGTGTGAGGTTACTGCTTTTATTGATCATTTTTCAATTCATAATGCGATTGCCAAATTGAATCTAGAGATCGTATCCTAGGTTATTCAGTAGTTAGATTTAATTAATGATAGTATCTTAATTAAATACAACCTAAGGAAAAACTGAGATTTGTAGAGTGTTCTATTAGTTTCAGATCAATATTCTGAAAAGAATTGTAAAGACTTTAGAATGAAAGAATATGCTTGATTGTGCTTAGGCCAAGATTGACCCTAGAACCGGATCTTACTTATACTCGACACTTTTCTCATTTTTTATTGTTTGACTTAATTTGTTTTCAATAGTTTAATTTTAATTTCTAAACTGTTTAATTTTACTTTTAATTTCTAAACTGTTTGAAATAAAAAAAAACCCCATATACTTTTCTTGCATCAATTAATTTCGTTACGAAAGTTAATCAAACATTCCCTGTGGATTCGATCCCGACTTACCACAACTACAAATTTTAGTGTGCAGAGTCAGGTAAATTTTGCAGTGCACTCGACACGCGCTGTCAAATTTTGGCGTCGTTGCCGTGGAGTGTGGTAGTGTTAAGTCAAAATGACTTTACGATTAATAATTTTGATGAAAACCAAACAAAAGTAATGTTAGAAAATGAGACGGAAGCAAAATGAGACAGAAAAAATGAGACGAAAGAAAAAGAGGCGGAAGAAAATGAGACGGAAGCAAAATGAGACAGAAGCAAAATGAAACGGAAGCCAAAAATGAGATGGAAGCAAAATAAGATGGAAGAAAATGAGACGATAGAAAATGAGACGGAAGCAGAAGAAAAAATAAGACGAAGACCTGATACCACGTTGGATGGTTAATCAGTCTGAGTTAGTTACAGAACTCAACTGAATAATTGTTTCTTCAAAGATCAAGAAACAAGAAGAAAGAAGCAGTTATCAAGAAGCGGTTGAAGAAGAAGGCTATAAATACGAGTCGGAGTCGAAGACTACAGAAGTTAGTGAATTTCAAAAGAGCTAGAGATTCTAAAGCTAGAAATTTTATTCATTGTGCTAAACTTAGAGCTATTATTATCTGTAACAAAGCTCGAAACATCTTTCACTTGAAAGAACAAAAGCTGATAGCCTGAAGAGGCTAAGTGAGAAAAGAATACTTACTGTAAGAGACCTGAAGAGGCTCGGTGAGAAAAATACTTGTGTCTTTGAGAATTATAGTGAAATCTCAGAAAGGAATCTGAGGACTGGACGTAGCCCACAATTTGGGGTGAACCAATATAAATCTGCTGTGTCGATTCTTACTGTCAACTGTCAACTGTCAACTTTTAATTTCTATTGTTTGATACAAGTACTTAGGAGCAAAGTGCAATACTTCATAATACTGTTTTTAATAGTTCGGTAAAAGCAAGTTTTTAAAAGAAACTTTTAAAAAGGGGATTGTTGTTAAACAAAAAGGATACACAATTCAACCCCCCTTCTTGTGTGTTTTGTACATTGAATATTAAGTCTATACTAACGTGTGATTTACTTCGATTGGTATCAGAGCTCGGTGTCCAAGAACCACCGTCACAAAGTGTGGATAAAGATCCATGGCAGAATCATACATATATATAGCTGAAGGTGCCTCCGTCACTAGACCTCCTGCATTCAATGGAGAAGACTACCATTACTGGAAAGACAAGATGCGGCTCTTCATTGAATCTACTCATATCGATCTTTGGGAGATAATAGAAAATGGACCATATATACTGGTAGATGAAGAAGGAAATGCTATTCCACTAATCAGATGGTCTGCAGATCAAAAAGCAAGATTCCAGCTGAATTCGAAGGCTAAGTTCTTTGTAAGCTATGCCCTAAGCAGAAGTGAGTACGATAAAGTTCACGGATGCGACACTGCGAAGGAGATGTGGGATACGCTATCCATTCTACACGAAGGCATTAATCAAGTAAAGGAATCTAAGATAAGCATTCTTGTACACCAGTATGAGCTATTCAAAATGAAGGACGAAGAGTCTATCGATCAAATGTTTGGAAGATTTCAAACTATCATTAGTGGACTTAAAGCTCTCGACAGAACTTACGACAATCAAGATCAAGTGAGAAAGATCCTTAGAAGTTTACTGAAGAGATGGAGACCAAAAGTCACGGCAGTACAAGAAGCCAAGGACTTGAGCGTGCTGAAGCTTGACAAATTGCTTGGATCCCTGAAGATACATGAAATGGAACTCGATGCAGAAGATAAACCCAGACGGGATAAATCCATAGCATTGAAGGCTGGACAGAAGAATCATAAGAATCAGAGGAAGAGGAGATTATCGTCGAAAGCGTTGAAGATCGAGGAAGTCAAGAATGAAGATTCCAGTGAATCAGATCAAGATTCAAGCGAAGAAGATGATGAACTATCCTTCATCTCGAGGAAGATCAGATGCATGTGGAAGAAAAAGGCTAAAGGAAACAAAGAGTCTTACCTTAAGAAGAATAGCAAAGATGAAGGAAAGAATGATAAAACATCCATTATATGTTATGAATGCAATAAACCGGGACACTACAAGTCTGAATATCCATTGCTGAAAAGAAAGCCAAAGAAGAGTAGAGAAGGCAAGAAAAGCATGATGGTAACCTGGGAAGATCTGGATT
>JAOSBL010007326.1:0-10047 GCA_027568915.1 Erythroxylum roraimae | reverse complement strand
CACCCGAGGCTCACACGGTCAGACCGTGTGATTTCACACGGCCCGTGTGATCTGAGTCCCTCGGTGTCAAATTTTGAATTTTTGGTTTTTGGTCCATAACTTGTGCTATACAACTCCAATTGAAGTGATTCTTGTTTTAAAATGAACTAGAGGCTTAAGATTACAACTTCCTTAAAAAAGTCAACTTATGATTTTGGTGTTTGACTAGGGTGCACTCACCTTCGGTATAAAATGTTAGCAAATGGTCCCTTTAGGGTTTTCAGCAAGGCTCATGTCTCAAGACGTTGGGCTCCGAAAGCGGGGTCCAACACGGCCTCCCTTTGTTTTTATTCTACCATGGCTTTTGCAAGCCTCATTTGATCCTCATGAACCTCCTTTGGTTTTAGAGGCGCTAAAACAAAGGTTTGATCTCCCCTCTTGAATGAGTACCTGTTCTTGTAGCCATCATGGATCACACGCTTATCATATTGCCAAGGCCTCCCCAACAATATCTGACCCCCCTGCATTGGTACTACATCACACAAAACCTCATTGGAATACCTCCCAATGGAGAATGCAACCTTCACTTGCTTGTGTACCCTTACTTCTCCACATTTATTGAGCCATTGTAGCTTGTATGGGCTAGGATGTTTAATAATAGGCAACCCCAACTTCACCAAAATTGTACTAGCTACATTTGTATAGCTCCCTCTATCAATTATCATACTACACATCTTACCATTGATTAAGCAACGTGTATGGAAGATGTTTTCCATCTGCTCATCTACTTTTACCTTCTCCTGCACATTGAGAGCATGCCTAACTATAAGGGCTTCGGCTTAGATAGGTTCCTCTACCTTTACATCACTGCAATCCTCAAGCTCAGTTATTTCTTCTCCATCACTCTCCTAGGACTCAATTCCCCCATCATCTCTCAAAAGCATAACTTTTCTATTTGGGTGTTGTGAAGCAATATGACCAAATCCCAAACACTTAAATCATTTAATATCCCTGTGCTTAGTCGATGCATTAACACTATTTGGGTGAGAATTCGTACCTTTAGAGGTTGTCCCCTTATCTTTGGACTTGTCCCTATAGTCATTAGACTTGTCCTTGCCCTTTTCTTCCTTCTTAGGCCACTTAGAACTCTAAGAACTTGAAGAACCAAAATTGTAAGCCTTGTTAGAGCTTTTACTCTTCAATTGCTTTTCAATTTTCATGGCCATGTTGACCATTTCATCAAGCTCCACATAGTGATGAAACTCTACAATGTTGGTTATCTCCTTATTCAAACCAGTAAGAAACCGAGCCATGGTGGCTTCCCTTTCTTCTTCAATATCAGCCCTTATCATGGCCATTTACATCTCTTTATGGTAGTCCTCAACGCTCTTAGTACCTTATCTCAAAGTCTGGAGTTTTTGGTGCAACTCCCTGTAGTAGTAACTAGGCACAAAATGTCTCTTCATGATGGACTTTATCTCCTCCCATGTTTCAACAAGTCTATCTCTAACCCTTCTCCTGGTGGGCTTCTGCGTCATTACTCCTTTGGAAAGATGGAATCTTCATTTTGATTCTTCCTATGTTTCTATCAACTCCCTCAACTTCTTCCTCATTTCTGCCCCTTTCAACTCTCCCCCTATAGCCTCCTCCATTTCGGCCTCTATCTGCTCTTCCTCCTCTTCCATATTTTCAAACTTAATACCACCCCCTCTCATCATCTTCTTCATAACTAGCAACCTCTTCTTCATAGTTTTAGGGATTTCGAGCTGTAGTTGAAGCTCTTTCTCTTGGTGCATATTAACTGAAAACTCTTGCAAAGCTTTGATCAATCTATCTTGTCTTTCAAACTTGTCACTGACATCTTTAAACATGTTCTCTATCCTTAGAAATTGATTTTGCATAGCTGCTAAAGTAAAGAAAGTCTTATTTTGTTGTTCATTATCACTTCCTTTTCCTTCACTAGACTTCCCATCACCATTACCATCCTTATCATTTGTCTTAGACATGGTGTAAACCTGCAAGAAAACGTTAGAAAGGACCTCACAATCACTCCCTCTCGTGTTTCCCTTAAATCAGATTGTACACTCATGTTTTCACACAATATTAATGGCTTTTCACTATATAAGCTCACCCTTTTGCCTTTTGCCTCTCAAGA
This sequence comes from Erythroxylum roraimae, assembly GCA_027568915.1. NCBI lineage: Eukaryota > Viridiplantae > Streptophyta > Magnoliopsida > Malpighiales > Erythroxylaceae > Erythroxylum > Erythroxylum roraimae. The sequence goes on along the minus strand of JAOSBL010007326.1, from coordinate 7,913 downwards.
GATGTCTTTAAAGTTACTTTTCATAAACCAATTCAACAAAACTAAGTAAGCAACAAGCAACACAAATTAATTGGAAAGAACAAGTAAATCCTAACAAGAAACGAAATAAAAACAATTATATAAGCAAAGTAATGCACGAACATAAATAAAATAGTATGCTAATACACAGATGGAAAAGATGTGTATACAATGATTTTTGTTTATAATTGAACAATATGAATGTAAGATTGTCCAATTCAATGTGATGGAAGCAAAGAAAGGCACAAACAAGAAACTAAACTAAAAATCAAAGAAAGACACTCAATATATTGTAAAACTCAACCAAAAAAACCCGAGAGCTCAAAGAACAAATTTCAAATCTGCCCAAGGTTTAAAGTAGGCAACTTAACGGGCTTTCAATGGCTTTTGCATAAAAATAGGCTAATTTGAAGTTTTAACCTAAGTTTTATGCAAAAAGAGTTAATTGCCTAATCTAAATTTCCAAGAATAGCATAAAAGATTCAAAAAAGCAAATCTTGATATGTTCTTGAATGGAAAGATTCGTTCTTGTTGAAAACAAATCAATCTTGAAGTTAAAGATGGCAATCTTGATGAATCTTGAAGCAAGGATCAAACAAAGATTTAAAGAATCACAATCTTGGGTGTTTCTTGATCAATCTGGAAATTTCTTTTTGGCTACTGTTCACGTTTTTTCTGAATTTTTTGCTACTGTTCACCTTTTTTTTAATTGGTATGATGATCAAGATTAAAAAATCAAAATTTAAGAAACAAGAAAGCAATTAAAGAACAAAAGAACGTAACAAGAACTAAAAAAATGTATCAATGACAAATTCGACAATCAACTATAAATCCTTTTTTTTTATTTTTTTCTAAAGAAACAAATAAGAAGAAAAAACACAATAAAGATACGTATGAGTTCAATATAATTAAGCCAAATTCTGATACCAAGATGATATAGAAACCCAAGAAAACACGGTTATTAAAACTACCCCTAATCTTATTGATCAAACCCCTAACTTTCTATTCAATTAAACATTCTAATCAAACCCCAAATCATAAGTTTGAGACCCAATCCTAAAGAAATCAGAAATTAATTTACGTTGTAAGTACCTACTTATTGATGCAAATCAATTTCTTGAAGTAACCATGAAGACATTCACACCTCACTTGAAGAATTCAATTCTGAAATTTTATTAATCATCAAATCTGAGGTTACAAGGGTATAATAAGGTATAAATACCCTTAACCAAGTCCTAACCCTAATAGGAATGAGTTTACAAGCCCATTTAATGAAAACTAGGCTAATCCTAACAAATCTAGGAGTATCTAGCCCATTGAACATAATCTGATCCAAGTCCTTTTAGGAATGAGCTAAACACATTAAAATAAATAAGTCTCAAAATAACCCAAACAAACAAAGAGGGGTGTATGGGCCTTGTTAAGCACTTTAATAGGCCCGCAAGATTGGTTCATAACAAACTAAGCTGTCATAACAAACTAAGCTGAAAAAAATCTAAGTCATGTGACTTTTAATGAAAGCACATACTACTAACTAAAAGAACAACCCATAAACAAGTCCTTGGGCCTAAAATAAGAGATAATAAATAACAAGCCTAAATTATCAAAAAATGCCCCCCAAACAAGACTTGAGCTTGTTTCCCAAAATGGCTAAGTACTAGGCTTTTCCAACGCCTCCTCTAACAAAGTCACAAGCTTGGGTATGCCTTGGTGTTTCTCCATAGATGTTTCAGCCTCCTCATGTACTTGACTTGTGATTTGGGCTTGAACAAAAGCTTGCATTGCTTGGTTAAGCCTTGAAGCTTGTTACGTTGTAATTGGACCACTTGGCATGTGTAGCTTGTCAGGTTGATGTGTAAGGCGTGGAACTCCATTGGGAAGGCTGGTTGTATCACTCATAGTGCCCTTTATGTGGCCGAAAAGTTGTCTTCAGAATATCTTCTTCCTGCACTCAGATTTGATGGAAATGTACCCTTAAACACAATTTGGAAAAGGATTTAGCTCCATAGAGTTCATCTAGTAACTCATCAGTCACTGGAAGCAGATTTTTATCCTTGACTATTATATTGTTCAAAGCTTTATAGCCTACAAAAAATATGCTCATTTTGAATCCTCAAAGCATCCTTTTACCATTATCACTATAGCTAAGGCATTTGTAGATAATGTGGTTCATCTCCATGGCATTTCAACTTCCATTATCAGTGACTGAGATAAGGTCCTTATTAGTTCCGTTTGGCAAACATTATTCCAGTTACAAAGAACTAGGCTTTTTATAAGTTCAAGTTATCATCCTTAGTCAGATGGACAAATTAACATATTGAACTAAACTTAAAGCAGTAAAGGTGCTCTATAGGTGACTAACCACTGAAGTAAACTGAGTGGATTTCTTGGGCTAAGTTTAGTTATTCTTCCATAAAAATGATACCCTTCAAAGGTGTTTGTGGTATTCCATGTTGGGTTCGGGTCTCAATCCCAATCTCGAGGTTAGGTTCAGTACGGTCCGGTGAGGATAGTACAAAAAGAAATTGGATAATATTTCAGAGTGGCAGCAACGAAGGGTTCGTCGCAGCGAAGCCTCCTCTCGAGTAGTTCACCACAGCGAAAGTCTGGCCTCTTCGTGATGAAACCACAAGATTTTTTTTCAAATGCACCTCTTGGGAAAAGTTCGCCCCGGCTAACTCTTAGTTTCACTGTGGCAAGCTCCCGAGGTTTAACGAGAAAACCCTTCGGGAAAATTTTGCTGCGGTAAAAGTTGGGCCTCGCCGCGGCGATGTCACAAAATTCAACATAAATACACCCTCCTGAAGAGGTTTACTGTGGTGAACTCTAAGACCTCGCCACAGTGAAACCTTTCGGACAAAACCCAGAAACCCAACATCAAACACAAAATTCTGCACTTATCAAACCACATACACTTATTCATGCAATCAAATTCCATCATACACTTAACAACTCAACTACAAGATACAAATGCACACACACATTGGAAACCTCTTCAATTCTCATTAATGAATTAAAAGAGTTCAACAAGCCTTCGTTATATGTCAACATACACATCAAAAGCTTAATACAAAATACAATGTATGCTCAATGTTGGCATACCTATTAAGCTATCCAAAAGGTCACTAACTTAGTACAAAAGTTAATTATCTTGGTATATTTAAAATTATCCATCAATTTTAAATGTAGGCTCAGTGTTATGCCTTGCAAGGATCACTGATTTTCTCGATCTGCACCTGAGGAGGGAAAAATGATGGGTTGAGCTACACAGCTCAGTGGCTAATGTATTTATAGCCATCGGCAATGAGTCACACAATCAAACATATATACATATATGTCTAGCAATTCAATAATTCACAATTCAACTCACAACTCATAATTAACAAAAAGCCATCAGTGGAACACCTTATGTAAATTATCCATCAAAGCATAACACTCGATTATGCACCATTCATAACAAATCGAATATACAATGCACAAACAAATGGCTAGGGTTCCGTGGAGTGAAATGGAGAAACCGAATTTTGAAGGCAAATCTGGGATAAGATTATTATTGAGTTGGATGTTCGATTCTTAATTATAAGAATTATTAGGATTGTTGGATATATGTAACAGAATCTTCTGACCAATGAGTTGGTGTCATTGCACCCAATGCTTATGACCCGTGACAAACCCATGATCATTAAAGTCATTAAATTTGGCTCATTTTGAAAAAAAATTAGCAGGTGAAATTTCAGTCACTAAAATCATTTATTGATTTCTTATTTGGATTCCAACATAAATTTTGTTTTTTCATTCTTCTTACTTTTAAGAAAAGCATTGATGTTCTCTGATAGTGAAAAAGAAGGACAATTTATTATTGACAATTCATTAAACATCATGAAATTATTTCTAAACCTTTGACTTAAAGATTGAAGAAAAATATGTCCTCTATTTTGAGTTGGCAAGAAAATGAGCAATTGGCTTTTGACGTAGTGAAGGAGATAGTCATATCAACCCTAGAATATAAAACATTTTCTATTGGAAAGCATTGGTTCGGGATGTTTGGAACCGCATCATACATTCTAGATGGTTGTTAGATAGGCTATGGCATGGACTTTATAAATATTTTATCTATTTTTAAAGGAAATTTAGTTATCCCAGTTATATTAGATCTATTCAATAAATGTTTCCACTTTATTGTATTAAGACACCTTATATTAGCACAAAATATAGCTCAAGTGTTCACCACTAATGAGTTTAAACTCCACAAAATGCCTAAAACTATTATAAGTGATATAGATCATATGCTTTTAAGTGCGTTTTGACAAGAAACTTTAAAGTTGCAAGGAGTAAGTTTACATTTGTTTACAACCTACCACCCATAATTTAATAGACAAATAGAGGTGGTAAATAAAATATTATACATATATTTAAGGTATCAATTTGGAATGCTCCTAATAAATGGATGGATTAGATTTCTTTAGTTGAATGGTGTTATAATATCACTTATTATATGTGCCATATTTTGCTAAGGGTTCTATGATTTTAGCAGTGGATTAAGAAGGAGGCAACAATGCGACTAGCAAAACAGTGAACTAAGTAGCTTACAAATTGCCACTACCAATGAACATCTTCATACACTGCGCTTTTATGTCTCCAAACTTTTATCCTCCCAGTTACTAGTAACACTTAGTAGATTGTGATCCTATAACAATTATAGGATGAAATATGGTCCAATAAGCTAGTGATGCAACAATTTTTTTAATGGTCAGATGGTGCAACAAAAGAGGCAATTTGAGAATCTCTTTTTGACTTACAACGCAAATTCCTTGAAGTAAATCTTGTGCACAAAGCTTTAAGAGGAGGGAGTACTGTTGCATAGAAGTAGGTTAACACAACTATTATGAAAAAATCTAATTTGAAGTTAATCAGTTTATTTTTTTTGCAAAATATTGGTAATAAATTAAGGTTTTTGTATTTCAAAATTTAAAAATATTATTTAATTTTTTATTTTTAAATTTTTTACATATGTTTGACTCAAATAAAATAGAAGTGTTTGTCACGTTAAATTAATAAAAATACTTAATTAAGTTAAAAGATTGTGGAGAATAACTATAGATAAAAACTTTTTACGTTGAAGGACTTAAATGGAAAAAATATTTAGAGAAATAAAAATACAACTATCCCAATTTTTAATTTTCTTACAATGTTAAATTAAACAGATAATCTTTACATTATTAATATCTTTTTCTATTTAATAGACTTATCTAACAATATTTGTTATATATTATAATTATTTTTGTAGGATTTAGCATTGATTTTAACTATATCTACAAGATGGGAGTACACATAATATATAGAATATTGTATTGTTTCGGTCAATGCTGGTCTAAAAATGGTAACAAACACAATAATTCGAGTTCAAATTTTGGTATCAATGGGTACCAGCCTTTTTGATTGGTATCTACCGATACCCAAAATAATAGTAATATCGATCTAAAAATAAAATTTTGAAAAAGTTAAAGGACTAATTTGTAAAGAAAACAAAAATTATTCGTAATCTTCCTAACCGTAACAAGTCCTCCTCCATCTCTCCCTGTCACAATTTCAGGAAGTTGCTCTTCATGTAGCCCCTTACTCCTCTCCTTACTGTCAACACTCACCATATTATCAGCATCACCACCATATCTCTCTTCTTCGTTTGTATGTTGTCTCTTTTTTGCTGGTCCTCTCATTTTTGCTCCACTCTCTCCTCTCCTCATCCTTACCTCTCTGCTCGCCCCTGTTCATTGCCAGCTTCTCAGGTCATCACCGTTAGCTTATCTCCACTAGGTCCTCTAACCTAATCATCACTGTCGCTGTTAGTAAATATATACTATAGAATATCATCACGTAGATTATGTTAAACAAGATCGTTTCATATGCATATAAAAAACAAAGAATCACCTACTTGGATTCTTGTTGTGATTCCACCAGTTAAAGAACTTTTTGTTACCAATTTACTGCAGAGTTCTTTGTTTCTTTTCTTTTGTATATTTCATAAAAGAAGTTAACATACACAGACGTATGTATGTAACATTTCGTGCATATGGTCTTCATATAACTACCTTTGGTAGTTATTTCATATGCATTGACTCTAATACCCTTCATGTGTGTATATGAGTCATTATCTCCCAGTCATACATGACGGTTTTAATCTCATTAAAAAACAAACTCTGCAGTACTCATACTTGTTCAATAACTGGTGTGACCAACATACGACAAGAGCACATTGCCATATATCTATTAGGAGTATATGACATCTCGATTAACAAATTGATCCTAGGACTTAAGTGTCCTGAAGTAGACATTGTATGCTATATCCTAGGTCATATCTCGCATTTGCACTTTTCTTTAATCTCATTTAGTTTTTTGAGTCATGACTGTATTCAAATTCTCTACTAAAGAGACAATGGTCATTTATGAATACTTTTCATGCAAATCATTGATCTAAAATAAATGACCTTCCTCTGTTCTCAATTCTCTTTTGAATTAATTTAATTTTCTTTCTTAGAATTATTCCATAGGACTGCATCTTGCTTGATCTTTTGGCAATAAACTAAAGTAACGAACCTTAAATTCAATTCTCAAGAATGAAACAAGAGTCATAAGGGTATATGATGAGGTTCTTTTCAACCTCAAGGGTCTCACACAACGTAAGATGAGATCTGGCGACTTACATTAATCCCTTTCTTTGGTCAGTTGTGCACACATGGTACAAGTTATGTGCTACGATATTTACCCACTTCGTTTAACTTGAACATCTTTCATTTAAGAAATACCGTACAGATTGTTAGGTCCCGATTTCGGAACCCAACTCTTGCTCTGATACCACTCATGTTAGGTCTCGTTTTCGAAACCCAACCTCTTAACAAAATACCATCATACTTGAGCATGGTTCCTTCCAATCTCTTCTTGCTATGATACCACAAATGTTGGGCACCATATCCGGAGCCCAACTTCGGATACTGAACGTGAGCTTGATCCTGTGAAATTTCCTTAAACATCATCGATTCCTCTTCTTGCAGAAATCATAAGACTCTCAAATTTTTTTCCTTCATCACTCTTTAATACAATACGTACAACTAATTTTCATCATTCACATTTCAATACCCTCAAACAAAGAGTTTTACAAAACTATAATGGCCTTTCCAGTCACAATACAATATAATCCGAAATCTCACATTAAAAAAAATAGAAAATGAAGCAATTCCTCTAGGCTCTTGATCACTTGATCTCTTAGCTATCGCCTAAGGATGGGGACAGGAAGGCGGTGAGCTTGAAAGCTCGTGGGAAATAGTTTATAATAAAAAGAATAAACAAAACTTTTGAAAACATTTTATTTGCCTTAGAAAACTTTCTTTGAGTTCATAAACACATGTTTCCTAGGCTTGTGGCCAAAAATCCATAAGTCACAAATCATGAATGCATCAAACTTGATCAAACATAACATGAGCATATAAACACATCATAATGGTTTGGGTAAGTCCAAAACATGACGCACTACACATTTCCATCAAAATGGTCCTGTGTAGTCGTAAATTCTTGAGGGAGTCCTTGAGGGAGCTTCATGCCACTAGCGGGCAGGCAAGAGAAGCCTTTAACTTAGGTCAACGTGCACATGACGGTTCTTGAGGGACTATCACAAACTCACATAACACATAGATTTCAAAATCTTGTAAACTTGTTGCCCAAAATTGGCACTTTTCTTGAAAACTTGCTTATCATATACTTGATGTATATCTTGAAAACCATTCTTGAAAACATGATTTCATAAACATGCATCTTTTTCAAAATATCACTCAAATCATGTAACAAACATATAGCATATTTCACAAGTCATTCATAAACAATAATGCAGCACTTATGATGCA
>JAOSBL010007301.1:0-10049 GCA_027568915.1 Erythroxylum roraimae | reverse complement strand
GCTGACTAAGGAGTCTTCGAGGGAACCGCTCGTGGAGGAGTGCCCACAGATTATTTCGACGAGGGCGTCGAATTCTTTTAGTGGGGGTGATTTGTTAGACCCCTAAGTTCAGACTGCGGGATCGTGCAAGTGTTGGCAAGCCTTAGCCAATGCTTGGCACGTAAGTTGGCACGAGGAAGGCGTGTTGACGAGAAAACAAGGTAAAAGTCTTGCGAGTTGGCGAGCAAAACTCGAAGAACTTGCGAAGTAGGCGAGGGATGCTAGAAGTATCGGCGAAGATCTCGAGAGTAGGCGAGATTCGATACGCGTGGGGACGCGTGGTTGTGCATTGGCGGAAATCTTCGATGAGAGGTAAGATTCGAATGCGAGGCCGCACGGAGTTGGCAAACTAAGTCATGCGAGACCTAAGGGTGCGCGAGAAGGCGCAAAGGCATGTAAGACCCCGCGAGGATGCTCAAAGGCATACGAGCGCGACAAGGTGCTTAAGCACTTGATTTCAGTGAGGCAGGTCGAAAGTATGTGAACCGTGCGAGGTTTTATACTAACTCAGTTTGTGACTTGTACTTAGTCATGGAGCGATGAGACTGCACGCATGAGGGAGGCATGCGAAAACACTAAGGCAAACATGGGCGAGTGAGATCAGACTTGGTGCGAATTTTGGTAGAGTCTCGAACCTTGTGGAGATTGACTCGACCCAGGCTAGGACTTGACGGACAAAGGACTTTGCCACGCTCGGATGGATGGACCACGACTAACGGACTTGTTGTGAAAAGCATTGGATCAGGCCAGTGTGCTAGTGGGCTTCGGCGAGATCACGCTGCATCATCAGCAGATAGAGATCACGAGGAGATCTTGGATGATGTGGCGATGACTGGGAGTTAGAGTTGCAGTGAAACTCAACATCTGAAGATACTGGAGATCTTCGCGGATAAGGATGTTAGTGTTCTAGATAGTGTTCTAGATAAATGTAAACCCTATCTTTATATTATCTTGTTAGATTCTATCTTATCAGTTAGAGTCTTATTTGGATGGGGGTGTCATCTAATTGGTTCATGAGATCTTATCTGATAGAGATAGACGTGATCTTAGATAATTCAGATTTAGTGGGAATCTGTGACTCTAAGCTAGGATGCCTATATATAGCTCATTCGAGCTTTGCTCTTATCATTCAGGGAATTAGAATTCATTCAAAGGGAGTGAGTTTTCAGATAGAGCATTCTTTGTATTCTTTTGAGGGAAAGTATATAAAGTTGGTCTTTTGACCGTATCTCTGTGTTTTTCCTTGTTGCTTATATTTTTATTGCTTTCGCATTGTTTCTTCGAGTGTGTGTGAGGTAAATACTTCGAGGGTTGGGAAAGGCTGAGTCTTACTTTAACGGATCTAAGTGAGATTGCCGTGCATAGGGTGTGAGCGAGAATCTTCGGGTGAAAGTTCGAGTCTCCAAGGTGACCTTTGTAATAGTAGCCATGTGGGATCAAACGGAGAGAAGAAGCATTGGGAGCTTTTTGAAGAGGTATAAGTTGCTGGACAAAGCCATGGTTAAGGACATGAAGGCCAGCCTGGTGAATGAAGTCCTAACTGTGACTGCTCCTAATTAAAGAGACTGAGAAAAAGTTTGAAGTCTGGTCAATTGAAATGTTTGGTTAGGTTTCTTTCACTTTTCTCGATTTATGTGCCTGCATTGTTCGTATTAGTTGAGTGGTACTGGGAATCTCATAGTAGCTTGTTTCTAGAATGAGCATTTTGTCATAGACTATCTTCCATGATTCTATATTACAATTTTGTGAATGAAGTGTGTTTGTGTCTTAATGTTTTGGTGTTCTATACTGTTTTTTTTTAGTGTTAAACAATATTGTGAGAGCTTATATAGGTAATAAATTATCATGATTTATGCCAGTTTGCTCTGAATTTTATTGATACTTTATAAATTAAAACTATCATGTTGCATGCCATGAATATAGATGCCACACAAAGTCTAAATCAATGTTATGGAGTCCACAATAAGCTTAAAAATACAACTATTTCATTTAAAAGTTCAATTATTTTATAAATGTCTTTTATACAATTAACAAATTTAGTATGTAATTCTTTAAAAGTCAACTAAGCAATGAAATAATTTTCTATAAAATTCAAAACACTATAAAACAAAATTATACAGACTGCAAAAATAATTAATTAAACATTGGGGTGTTTATGATAAAATTAGTTTGATGCTTAAGTTTGTAAAATTAAAGAGTTCTAATTATGTAAAGAAATCTATAATTAAAATTTATGAAAATGATTATGAGAACTTACCTTGGTGTGTATCCCTTTTATAGGCAATCGTTCGAAATGTGCAACTGGGCTCTAACTTGTAAGGATAAAGTTTGGATCCAATTTCTACTAGATATTTTTGTTGGTCTTTGATTACGACTCTACCTCATGTAGATGAATCCCAACTTGATTAAGCTTATCATTTTTAGATAATTGGGCTTAAGTGGACGTCAAACCTATAGTTTATATAAGAGATTACGTTAATCTTAAATCAACTTTCACTCAATCTATATACTTATTAGGGCATATCGTTTTCTCTCAGTTTTTTTAATCAAAACATGGATAGAGAGTGAAACTTTTGACACTTAAGTTTGTAGGAATATTTGCTTCATTATGATTTTAGCTTGCTTTATGGATCTCTTAATCACTTAAATATATCGTCACAGGTTTAAATTACTTTAGAATTGTTTTTTAAAGCTAATTAGTAAGTCCATCACAGGCCTTTTGTAGATCGGAATAAGAGAAAACTTAAACTTTCTACATATATAAGTAGGACTTCTTTTTCTAGGTTGACAATTTGACGTAAATTCAATATTTCACACATGCCTACCTACAGTAAGTTGATGATTTGACAGGAGTCAACCTTAAAAAATCTTCGTAAGAATATTACCTAAAAATATTCTCTATCAAATACAAGTATCACAAAGACACCTTTACTACCTACAATGAGATGAATCATCACCTCGTCTCAATTATTGATTTAGGTAAACATCGACCATCCATCCATATATATAAGGTGTAGGATGTAGGAGATATCTCACTTTAATAATTTTTTTTGAGTTTTCTTGAGAGAAAACATCCTTGCATTTCATATATTTGCTTATATTCTTTAAGGAAAAGAAAACCAACATGACCATATTTGCCATTTGTTATCTTTTCATTTAAATTATAAAGAGTACCATAGATGATTGGACTAGTTTCGAAAGTGAGGGTAATTATGTAATGGGTGCATTAATGTGGGTTGATTGCCTAAATTATAGACATAAAGTCATGTATCCCTTAGATATGTCGAGACACTATCTCTATCTATTACAGTGAAAAGGACTCTTTTTATAATATCATACGAACATGGTTTAATCAGGTCCAGTAAGAGGTTTTGTCTTTAAAACTTGTCATAAAGAAAAATTTGAAGTGCGTTTGAATCCCAACAAGTTGTGGACAGTTGATTTTGAATAGATGAGGTTGAACTTCACATCCTCGAAGAAATTTCACTTAGGTATATAAATGATGATAAGCACATACGCTACCCTATGCCTAATAAGATGGGAATCCACTGAGATTTTTAAGTTCATACAACTATATAAGTTTATAGAGACATATAATGGATGATATAGCTTAAGTACAAGGAGTAAGTCTTGATTTTTAATAATTTTAAAAGGGTTGCACTACTGGAAGGATAAATTTATCTTCCTATTAGATGACATAAGTTTGTAGATATTTATAATCATCTAGAGGGACTCAAATTAGATATTTTCGTTATGGGATAGGAACAACGCAAACCTAAAGTTCCTATCCAAAAAACTCATCAATCCATCCATCATTTTTTGGCCTTTAGAGACTTTAATTTATGAATAAAGCTTAATTGTGTCAAAAGGAGTCTTGTAAAGAAGAGAATCCTTACATGTTTCTTTTCTTCATTATTTATCACTTATATTTCTAAATTTTATATAAATACATTGTTGTTTTTGTGACAACCATCAATATAAATAAAATACTTGTAAGGACTAAGGTAGTCAAGGAGAAAGACCTACTTTAATCATCCTACAAGAATAAGAAAAAGCATAATATGACTAATAACGATGAGGTTACCATCATCAAGTCAACTCTCCTGCTACTTCCACCTTTATTTCCTAGCCTTCATAACCTCTATATCTCTACTGATTCTATTTGATAGATAGTATGATGACACTTCTTGTTCTATGACACTTGTTCTAAGAAGACATATAGGGGAAGATGAGAGCGTTTCTTCCCTAAATTCAATCTAAAGAATACTCAGTCTTTGATAAGGTTGGGAGATAGTTTAAGATGGCCTGTACGTAATCAATCCCAGGGATAAACAAAGTTTTGAGGAGATGGATGTTTACTATAACCACGTATTCTCTTAGAGGCATCTTGTTAAAGTAAATTTACTTAGCTTATCAAGTTTCTACAACCTTTTCTAGGTCAATGTTATGTTTTTATTGTATAAGACTGTCAATTTTTGGTTATGGACCATAAAAGGGTTTATAGAGAGCTTAAAAGGTTTTTAAAAAGAAGGGTGAGGTTAAGAATACAACCCTAAAGTTCTATAGTGGTCTTAAGGAATTCAAAAAGGAAAGGAAACTAGTTAGGAACAACTATTCAATTGTCGTGATGAGATAGAGAGAGAAAATGTAGCATTAAAGAATAAGAATATAGGCTTTGAGGTTGAAAGGGTTGAGTTGCATCCAAATGTGTAAAGACTTTAGGGTGATGACTTTAAGTTCGACATCATCTATCATTATTATAGTTATAAATCTTTCAACAATTGAAACTATGATAATTTCATCAGTGTTACGATGGCATGTTTTAAGGTCTTTAGGAAGGTTTCCTAAAAAAATTCCTAAGTTTGTCTTTTGCAGATTTAGATATTGCTAACGCCTCTACCAAACTTGAGACAACTTAGACTGAGAAGTCTAATGATTTTTATATCGTTGATGGAGACATTGAAGTTATTGCATCTGTTAGTAGGGAGTCACTACTCCTAATGGTTGAAAATTGAAACCATGCTTCTTCTAAGCTTCTCTCTACCTAGGCCTTTTAATGTCTTTTTTTTCTTCTCATTTTCTCTCTTTATATAGGGTTATATATGTATAGATGGTTAAGCGCGCTTAATTTTATTATGCACTTAATTTTTTACAAATAATCTTAATTAAGTATATGATGCACTCATTCTATCAACCTAAAGTAGCTAATGATATCTTAAACATAAAAGAAAAAGAAAAAGAATGCTAAGACAAATTCTAAAACTAAGACACGGCAAACATATAACTAAAAATATGTTAGTTAAAATATAAAACCTAGAAAAAATCTTACACTCACTCCCCAAAAAATATACATATATACACCTAAACATGACATTGTCCTCAATATCAAACAAATACAATAATGAAAGCAAGTATGAGAGACAAATAAGATAAAGAAATTTCCTCTTTATTCTTGCCAAGTTAGTGAGGTAGAATCCAAGAAAGGTCATCATAAAACTACTTATAACAGAAATTAAACTAAACATTAATTGAAACTAAAAACTAAGAAAATAAAAGAACTAGCGTTAGAACTTTGGGTTGCCTCCCATTAAGCACTTCTTTATAAGGCTTTCTTAAAATCTTCTTCAAACTTTAAGACTCCCTTGCTCCCTCATATTTCATTGGTATTGGGTTATCCCACTTCCCTTCTTCTCTTTATAGGATATAAGAGCCATCTTCACTCAAATATTGATAACTCCTCCAACTTCTTCTTGTTAGAATGGAGATTCTTGGGCATCCAATATTCTTCAGCATCTACAAAAGAACAAATATATCTTCCTTTCCATCCATTTCAAACTTGCTCGAGTATGGAATCAAGGTCATAATAGGTATTGAGGTGTCTACTACTACTTACCGACGTCTATTATAGAAGAAACTTATGAAGTTTTGTTCATGTCCAAATCGTCCTCTACATCAAGATTATGAATAGCCTTGAATAGGGTTGAGACCAATGTTGGTTTACTCTTGTTCATTAATTCCTTACCAACTTCCTTATGTTTATATGATCTTTACACATCCTAGTCTTTTGCATCTTCAATATCAAGTGTTTTGACACTCCTAAATAGAATGAAAAACACTTAATCTTTTGAGTTCATCTCTATATTACTATTAAGTTTTCCTTAACCTCTTTCCTCATCCATATTGACTATTTAGTTTACTTGAATCTCTAAGTTGTTAATGGTTTTACAATTAGATTGTGTCATTTATCCATATAGGTCCACCGTCCACATAAGATTCAAATTCCCTCAATCTTTCTAAACTTTCATTGAGGGAAGATATAAATTGCATAATCATGCTTCCATGTTCCTTATGATAGTGGTTGCTGACACTAAATTCGTTTTTGGAATTTAGGTGGTCCCATATATTTGCCTACTTCATCTACTTATTCTTCCTAAAAGATATTTAAATGGTTACTTCGTCCTAGATGATAAATATAAGGAAGGGACCATTTATGTTATTTCCCTCACAATATCTAAGAATCAAGTTGCTAAACTAATAAAAGCCAAAAAAAAACTTGTGAAGAGTAATCAAAAGAATAAATGTTAGGATTTTAGGATTCACTTATATGGAATTCTAGTTATTATGCACGATTGATCATCTAAGTTGAAATAATAGTTAATATAAAATATTTATGCCCTCTCTCAAAGCACATAGGTATATTCAATTAGTTAACAACCATCTCTCAATGCACAATTCAACTTAATCAAACTCATTAAGCATAGCTAAACTTTTTGTTACAATAATATTCTAGATTATTTTTGTTTTATAAACCTAAAGTTTCTATTCTCATAGTGCATAAATCATAATTCTCCTCTTATTCTTTCATACAACCCCTAATATTAAATCTATATTAATCGGGCATAAACTTAATAATTAAGAATAAAGAAAATAAATTCAACCAACAAACTAACAAATCATGCATTAATAGTTAGAGATCCATTCCAAGTTACAACCCTAACCCAACTAAAGATTTAGCTACTAAACATAATGAAAGTAAAGCAACAAAAAAAATCTTAACATAAAGAAAGTAAGGGGAAAAAAAGAACTAGAAGAGTTTTCACGGTCTCTTTTAATCTTTATGTAAATCCTTCCTTGTCGTAAAGAAACCTAAAAGTAAAATTCTCAAAAAAAAACTCATAAGATTATCTATAAGCTAGGGTTACATAAAAGATTCTAAGGTGTTGAAACTTATAATTTTATGTGTCTCCAGAGTCCGTGTTATAAGAACTGATGCATGTTTGGCTTCCTAATAGCTACCAATTCTACTTTAGAAGTTAAGTGTAATATAATGAGTCTAAGATTGGTTTCACTTTATGTTTGGCACCAATTTGTTTTGGATAAAAACTTGGCCAACATGAGTCAAATATGAACCAATGTTTATCTTGTGTTGGATCATTACTCCCATTTTTCCTAAGTTTTTAAAATCTTTAAGTCATAATTGATTTCCAATATCTTCTACAAAATTGTTGCAATTCAAGTTAGCATTCAAAAGGCTATAAAATTACCTTGATCAGACATGTGAGCTCTTCTAAAAATCATCACCTATAAGATAATGAACCAAATTTAGGAAATCATCATATAATTTTATGTAAAACAAACTATCTAAATGCTAAATCGCAACTAACTTATCACCTTAAATATGGAAAATATGGAACTATCATCTAACAAGGTAGAATTTGACATTTAAAATGCTTGAGTCTGTAATTAAGTATATTGATGTATTTATCAAGTAAAAGCAATAAGAAATTTAATAGACTTGTTTGTCAACTCATGAGCAAAGAGAGTTGGAAAAAGAAATTTGCGAGAAGTTGGAGGTGTTTAATATTGTTATTGAGTTATTTTCTAGCACAAAATATCTAACTTCGTGTTTTGCTAACATGTATAAAATGAAGTTAGCATTATCTAAATAGGTCATTTCTTCTAATAAAATGATTCAAATAGTGGTACATAAGATAATGAGAAAATTTGAAAATTATTGAAATGAGATTGGTTACATCAGTTAATATTGTTCTGGATCTAAGGTACAAGCTGATTACACTTGAATATTATTTTCAATAGTTATATAGTGATTGAGTTTTAGAAAATATAATATATTAGACTTTTGTGCTATGATTTATTTAATGATTACTAATCAAGAACAAATAAAGAGTTGGATCATAATAGTTCAATACCAACTTCAACTTTTATTAGTACATCCTCACTAAGTAAGAAAAATACCAATTTGGGGTTTGGTTAAAAGAATTCATTAAAAAAAAGGGTTAGGATCACATAGTAGAGAAAAGTTAGACAATTTTTTGGAAGCTAATATTTTTAGAAGAAGTGATGCAAATTTTGATGTATTAATATGGTGGAAGTTGAATGATTAATGAGATGGAAGTTTAATATTTGGTTATTCAAACAATTGCATGAAATTTTTTAGATATCCCAATATCTATAGTTATTTTTTTAGTCTATTTTTAGAACTAGCAATTGGATAGTGAGTTCTCATCGTAGTCAATTTCATTTAAAAACTTTATTAGCCTTTATGTGTTCCAGAAATTATGTTCTAAAAATATTCAAAGTAAACTACATACTTTATATTTTTTTTTTACTTTTATAATTTTAATAGTCTTTAATCATATGATTTTATATTTTCTATAGTGACAAACATAAAGAATATGAATAATGAGGAGGTCATTCATCAAAATGAAAGTCTATTGGAAGAAACGTTTGATGAAAAAAGTATATAGTTTTTAGTAATTATATATTCATTTAATTAATTTGTTGCATAATTAGGTATGATTTAGATAATGAATTTTTAAAATGTCAAGGAATTTGTGTGAAGTATTAACAATTTTGATCATTAAAAAAATTGTAAATGGCATTGTGCCTTCCAATAAAACATGTAAGTTTAAGTAAAAATGGTAGTAAGAAAGTAATTAATAAGAGTTACACATTAGTAAGTGGATTGTCCTTGTAATTTAACAAAGAAAAGTAGTCATGCAATGTCATTTTAAATAATATGTATATTGACAATTTTTTGTCCAAGCATAAGTATGGGTTACAATATTCTTGTATTCGAAATCTAGACATGAATATGAATTATAATATGCTTATGTTCAAAAATGTGCTCAATACTGTAATTTAAACTTTTTCATCCAAACACAAACACTAAATGAAACATGTTCATATTGGAAACTACGTTCATTTCACTTGAGTATTTTTATAAATAAGATATTTATGGCCTATTCAAAACAGATCATCCTTTCTTATGGCTCAATGATATGAATAGGACATGATTATTGATATATTTCCCTATATCTAATAGGATAATAATCAATGATATTAATTATGAGGATTTAGAACAAATTTATAAAAGTGATATAGAAAAGAATGCACCTCTTAAGCGAACTTTAGCATCTACTGTCTTGTATTATGTTGAGGTTTTAAAGACAAGCAAACATATTGATAACATGTGCAAAATATTTCATATACTCTTGTGATAAATATCTCAACTAATTATAGTTTTGTTTTAATTTGTTTTTATCTTATACATATTTCTTCTTATCTTCAGTTGTGTATAAATTATTTTACTCCTTCACAAGTAAATAAGACAACAAACAATCTCAGTTTACATACTTTATTATGGTATTAGAGCTCATGTTTAGTTCAATACATTAGCTTTTTTTATAACACCACTCATTTATCACAAACATAAAAGACTATATTTTCAATACAAACACACCACACAAAATTTCAACATTCCATTTCTGTTGGGTTCCGAAAATTTTTTTTTTATTTTTTTTTTATTTATTTATTTGTTATTCTTTTGTTTATTTCTTCATTTGCTTTAATTGTTTTAAGTCTTATTTATTCTAGTGGTATAAAAAGGGAAATTAGAAATTTAAATTAGACTAATGTGTTAGAATTAGAATTGGATTATTAGTATTGGGCTTAAAGGGTTAGTGGAAATAAGAAAAGGAAGAATGAAA
>JAOSBL010007207.1:0-10054 GCA_027568915.1 Erythroxylum roraimae | reverse complement strand
ATTGGCATTTTTCCTAGTCCAGTAATATTCAACAATTTCTAAAATTCTCCTAAAATTCTCCAAAATTTCTAAATCAATATTCTCCACATTGATTTTCAATTCAATTAATTCACATTTCTCACATATCACATTTATAATCAATTATACCCAGAATATGTCAATGAATGCATGTACAATTATTTTCATATGCAAAAACTTAAAATTCACGTGCGTGTATGCTAACCTTATGCATGAGCATGAGATGCATTTTTCTAAATCTCTCATTGATCTTCATGTATCGTATTTTAGGGTTCTAACCCTTAGTATGGGAACGAAATGTTACAATATATTCCTTGAGAATGATTATAAGCAAAATGTTTCTGAAAAAGAAATATTGGAAGAAAAAGTGACTAGGTTAGAAAATGCATTGCTTGAGAATGACTTTTAAAACTATACCCAATAATTAGAAGAAAAGGTTGTTGAAATGGGACTTAAAAAATAAAAATCTGATGGGAAAATCATATCGTAGAAAAGGATCTTGCTAAATTTGTTGATGGAAAGAATAATCTTGATACATTACTTGGTAATGGTAAATGTGTCTTTGATAAGGCAGGAATAAGATATAATGAAAATAATAATATTAAGCTGTGCAATAGCTTCTTTCTTAAAACCAGCAGTAGCCTTAATCAAAAGAGTAATAACCTGTTACATATCAAAAATGATAGTAACTCTAATTCATCTGTTTTATGCTTCTACTGTGGCAAACATGGACATATTAGTCTCTCTTGTAACATTCGTAGAATGAAGAAATTATCTTAGATATATGTTTGGAGACCAAAAGGTCAGACTACTAACCTGAAAGGACCCAGAAATGTTTGGGTACCTAAATTAAGATAATACATTCTACATATATGATTCAGAATAGTGACAAAAGAAAATCAATGGATAGTTGATAGTGGTTGTTCAAGATACATGACAAGTGAAATATCACACTTTAACTACCTTGAAAGCAAAGATGGAAGTAATGTTGTCTTTGCAGACAAAAAGAAAGCAAAGGTCACTAAAATTGGTAAAATTGGTGCCTCGGACTCTACTTCTATTGACAATGTTCTCTATGTTGATGGTTTGAAACATAACCTAGTGAGTGTAATCAGTTATCTGATAAGGGATATAGAGTTACATTCTATGCATCTCATTACGAAATAATTGATAATAATAATGATAACGTTGTTTTTATTGGCCTTAGAAATCAAAATATATATTGTGCTCAATTGGAAGACATGTCTTCTAAAAAAAGTTATGTGTTTTGTTTCTCTAGACAAGGACTCATTAATTAGAAGATTTGGACATGCTAGCATGAGCATTTTATCAAAATTTTCCAAGAATGTAAGAGCTCTACCAAATTTAAACTTTGAGAATAATCAAGTTTTTGAAGCATGCTCAAAAGGAAAACAAGTCAGAAGTAGTTTTCCTCCCAAGAATGTTGTATCCACCAACCAACCACTTGAGCTTATACATATGGATTTATTTGTCCTACTAGAACTCAAAGTTTTGGTGGTAAACATTATGGTTTGTTATAATAGATGATTTTTTTAGATTTATATGGGTTTATTTTCTAGTAAATAAGGATGATGCTTTTGAAGTTTTTGAGAAGTTGTGCAAAAAAAATCAGATTATAAAAGGTTGCTGCATTACTTCACTTTAGAGTGATCATAGAGAAAATTTTGATAACAAAAAATTTGAAGATTTATGTGATGATAATGGTATTATTCATATTACTCATAATTTCTCATGTCCAAGGACTCCTCAGCAAAATGGAGTTGTTGAGAGAAAGAAAATGATTCTTGCTGATATGGCGAGGACCATATTGTGTGAAAGTGATCTAACTGATGGCTACTGATCAGAAGCTGTGTCTATGACCTGTTACATTCTGAACAGATGTCTTATAAAACCAATTCTCAAAATGACCCCATATGAGCTGTGAAAAGGAAGAAAACAAATGTTGCTTATTTTCAAGCTTTTGGTTGTAAGTGTTTTGTGTTGAATAATGGTAAGGACAACCTTAGCAAATTTGGTGCAAGGTCTAATGAAGCCACATTTATGGGATACAAAACTGTCAGCAAAGGATTTAGAGTTTACAAAAAAAGAACTAAGGGATAGAAGAATCAATATATGTAGTATTTGATGAATCACTACCCTTAACAACTACTGATTTAGATGACGAAGAACATCCTTTTGTCCTTAAAGATATGCCACAAACTCAAATTGTACCAGTAGTGCCTTCAGATTCACAAGATCAAGAAGGTTGTTCTGAAGTAAGGACAAAGAAGGCTCCTTCTTTAAGTACAACTCAACAGGCTCCTATAATTCAAAAGACACCAGATACTCATAGCAGAAGAACACCAAGAGAATGGAGAGGTTTTAATACATTTCATTATATTCTGGGAGACCCTTTAGAAGGCCTAAGAATAAAAGCATCTTTCCAAAATAATTATGGTGCTTTTGTTTTCTCAACTAAAACCGTAAACTGTTAAAGAGGCACTTGCTGATGAAAACTAGATTTTTGCTATGAAAGATGAATTAAACCAGTTTAAAAGAAAACAAGTTTGGAATTTGGTACCTCGTCCAAAAAACAAGTTAGTCATTGGAACTTATTGGGTATTTCGAAATAAACTTGATGAAAATGATAAGGTGGTAAGAAATAAAGTTAGACTTATAGCTTAAGGCTATAACCAACAGGAAGGTATTGATTTTGATGAGACTTATACTCCTGTTGCTAGACTGAAGTCTATCAGAAGTTTACTTGCTTTCCCATGATATAGAAAATTTAAATTATTCCAAGTGGATATTAAAAGTACTTTTATAAATGGATATATTAACGAAGAAGTGTTTATTAAGCAACCTTCAGGTTTTGAGGATGCAGACCATCCAAATTATGTGATAAAATTAACAAAAGCTTTGCATGGTCTAAAGCAGGCCCGTCGAGCATAGTATGACAAGTTAAGTAACTTCTTGCTTGAGAATAACTCTGAAAGAGGAAAGGTAGATAAAATTTTGTTTATCAAGAAAAAGGAAAATGATTTACTTATAGTTCAAATATATGTTGATGATAGAATATTTGGTGCTACTAATCCATCTTTCTGTGAAGAATTCTCAACTTTAATGCAGAGGGAGTTTAAAATGAGTATAATGGGAGAGTTATCCTTCATCATTGGGTTGCAAATTAAGCAAACAGAAAAAGGAATCTTCATTAGTCAAGATAAGTACACAAAAGAACTTATCAAGAAATATCATTTCGATAATGCCAAACCTATGGGAACTTTAATGTATATTGGAACTAAGCTTGATGAGGATGAAGATGGAAAAGCTACTGATGAGACAAAATATAGAGAAATGATTGACTCACTTCTATATCTCACAAGTTCAAGACCAGATATTATGTTTAGTGTGTGCCTTTATGCACGTTTTCAGTCAAATCCCAAAGAAAGTCACCTTTAAGCAGTCAAGATGATTTTTCGTTATCTTCTTAGAACCATAGACTTTGGACTATGGTATTCAAAAACATATTTATTTAACACGGTTGGCTACTATAATGCAGATTATACAGGTGATAAAGTTGACAGAAAAAGTACAAGTGGTTACTGTCAATTCCTTAGTGGATGTTTAGTCTCTTAGTCCTATAAGAAATAAAAGTACACAACATTCTCCACAACTGAAGTAGAATATATAGCAGCAGCCAGTGGTTATGCTCAGATTTTATGGATAAAGCATTAACTCCAGGATTTCTCTTTAAACTTTAGTCATATTCCAATATTGTGTGATAGCAAAAATGCAATTAATTTGTCTAAAAATCCAGTGCATCATTCTAGGACCGAGTATTTAGAAGTTAAACATCATTTTCTTAGAGATCACGTCTGAGAAGGAACTACTGAATTATTACATGTTGATACTAAAAATCAAGTAGCTGATATTTTTACTAAACCACTCTCAGAAGATAGATTTTGTTTGTTAAGAAAAGAGCTCGGTATGTGCAAATTATCAGATATCTAACTATATTCAAAGATTTTATTCTATTTTTGCAAATACTAAAAAGCTCCTTCAAATATGTATGCTTAGAAGACTCCTTCGAAAGTGCTTACTTAGAAGGCTCCTATCAATTTAAATGGGAAGAGTAATCTTATTCAAAGATCGCATCCACTAAAACGAATTCATTTCATTTTTCAAAATCACACACACAGTACTATCAGACTGACAGAAGATAAGGAATCGATCATACCCCTAGGAACATGTGTGTTCTTTCATCTTCACACAAAACCCACTCTTATAAATGGTTCGGCATAGTTAGAAACGGTTCCTTACTACCTCCTATCTTTGTCGTCATTTGAAGATCATTCTATCTTACTACAATTGACCTCCTTCTTTATCAAATCTCTTTAGTAATTACCAACATCCTTTATTTTTTAAAACGGCACATACAAAATATATGGACCAAAAGAAATATTTGACACCCACTACTAGCCATGGCAAAACCCTACGCCATGAATAAGCCTTTGAAGCTCTTATTTCTGAACCCTCACAGTCACCTACACCAGAAACCCCACAAACTTATTCTGAACCCATTGTTGTCTCTTCCATTAAAAAGCCCCAATTTTTACAATAATCCACAAAAACACCCATACATACATATGGTAGGAAGAAGAAGAAGAAAAATCTTTTAGTAAAGAAGAGCATACTCTTGTGAGAAGAGTCTCTAGTAAGGGGAAGCTAAAAAGAAACGTAAGATTCATCTCTCCTTCTCCTATCTCAGGACCTTTCTCTTTGTTGTTTACACTTTCACCTTCACCATCACCATCACCACCACCGAAGCAATAGTCTTCACCCACTCCTAAAATATATGCACCTCAATCGTCCTCGACTCCTCAACCTAATCCCACAGGTCCAAATTTATCTGAAGGATGTTAGATCATCACTGATAATGATTCTGATGAGGAACCAATTCACCTGGTTAGAAGACCACAAACCAGAGGCATTCTATCAATAATGCAAGTTAAGGAAATGTCTATGATTGAAAAACAAACGAGCCTTGCAGAAGAACCGAGGAAAGGAGAAATATTGTTAAAAAGGAAGAGAGAAGAAATAAGAAAAGACAAGGAGCCATGCTAGAAGAAACAGAAGAAGAGCATATTACTAGGGAAGAATCTCTCTTTGAAGAAATTCCCAAGGGCAAGAGATCAAAGAAAAGGAAAATTTCTGCATAGAAGAAAGGAGAATCTTCAGCACCACTAAAAATGTTTCAATCGATGGAAGCTTAAGCAAGATACAAAATGTGCCACAAGAAAATAAAGGTGGTTGCTAGGAGAATTCTACCTCCTATATTGTTTGATGATATAGGTATTCTTTTTTTTCCTTATCTTTTGTTTGTTGGCTAACACAATTTGCTAAACTTGCATAAGACTGTATGTGATGAACTGGTATGATCATTTTATATGCATATGAGGAAAGAAATTATTGATGGCAAGTTGGCAATTGTCTTATGGGTGAGAGAATGTGAGATTTTATTGACTGAAGAAATATTAGAGAATTTGTTGGACATAGCTCCATTTGGATGAGCTGACTTTCTATGTCATAAATAGGATGTGGTTGATTTGGATTTGGGAGAAGTTGTTCAATCCATCTACCTTAATGCTGACAAAACCTAAGATACCCTGGTGTAGACAATTAAACCTTCTTCCAAGATGCCTTGCTTTGATTTCTGCCACCTCAATTTTCCCAAGGAGCAATTCAGTCGAACAATGTAGTCTCCTAGACATATATGTTGTCTATAATTTGCTGAAAGGTAATTATATGAACCTCTCCTTAATGATCATACAGTTTATGTTGGATAAGGGGAGTCACACGAATAGTACACGATGCTTGCCTTATAGGATGCTACTGATCAAGATATTTGCGTCTTATGATGTTTCTTTTGATAATCTAGAATGTTACGAGCCTGGTAAGTATCATTCATCAATTCCATTCTAATTTGAGTATAAGCTTAAAGACAACGTGTGGGTGGAGAAGAAAACTGAAAGGGTAGTAGATGTTTTGGGTCCTGCTTCAAAGCAATAGGCTGTTGTTAATCCTCAAGATGCCAATAGTCTCATTATCCAGCAACAATTAAGGGAGATGAGTGGCCAGATCAACATAATGCAAAATCAACTTGATGATGTGTAGCTACTACTAAGAACTCTTATTGATTCCCTCAAAGAATATTTTCAATAACAAATGCTTTTCTTAACGTTTTCTACTGATGATTGTTTACACTTGCAGATTTGTGCTATTCTAACTCTTCTTGTTTTATAGTTATTTTCCTTAATTGTTTCCCCTTCTTTTTGATAATGAAAAAGGGGGAGAGTAGAAAGAGATATATTTTTACTATGATTGTTTTGATATTATTTTGTTTTAATATTGCTTTGACAATTTTGAAATATTAGATCTGTTGAAAATTTTGTTGATCGGTTGATGAAATTGTTTATGCTGATTAAAATGCTAAAATATGTTGAAATGAAATTTTTTTAGCTAAGAGCCCAAATTGGGGCTTAACCTTTTTGAGTTTGATTAGTTTAGGACTTAAAACTTGTAACTTGCTCAATAAAGTCTAAAATTTTACGAGTCCACTCAATTTAAGACTTTTTTGGATGAAAATTAGGGCATGTTTTACATTGTCGTTACATGCAGGCCAATTAGTCTTTATATGCCACGTTAAGAACACATAAGTTATTGTCCAGGTCAGGTGGAATTTAAGAAAAAATTAATTTCATTTAAATTTCTACTCTTCAACCCTAAATCAACCATTTTTTACTAGGTGTTTTCACCCTCTTTCTCTTCTCTTAATTATGCCTTCACTCCAATCCCTACACGCATCATCACTTCACGCATATGCCTTCACTTCAATCTCGCTTGTGTTTCTATGTAGTGTGAGCTCTCTCTTTTGGTGTTGGAGGTGAATGGTTGGTTGGGTTTTTGGAGATCTAAAATATACATATGCTCTTATTGAAGACCCAAGTAGGTAATGACTCATGCTCCCTTCTAATTTTTATATATAATTTATGGCGTTTGAATCTTTACTTTATTCCTTTGCCCTTTTTCCCTTTTTGTGGAAAGTTTCCTTAACAATGTTACATTTAGGTAAATTACTTTATCTTCTTTAAATGGGTTTGATTATAGGGTTGAATAGCGTGTAGATTATAATTGTTTTCATGTGATATTCTAATATACATGTGTATGTAGGATATGATCAAGTTTTCTCTTCCCCATCTACTTAACATTATACGTAGGATATGATTTATGTCACTTGGTTTAGGTTCGTTGGTGGTTATCCATGTTTTGTTTATCTCTATCCGCTAGGTTTAAGATAAAGTATGACATTCATGAAAGAGATGCGGATTCTTAGGAGCAAACAAATTCAATTCTATAGACATCATTTAGCTATCAGTGGGTACACAGTCAACATTATAGCATTGTGTTGTAATACTTGAGAATGAGCTAAAGTAGTAGTTTTTCAAGGTAACGAGGCTGACTAGAGGATTCAGTTTGTTGTTTTCTTGATTGTAATTTTGTGTTTAGTTGAAATTTTTGAAATTTTCATCTTTGGCAGTGGAGGGACGCATTCTAAGCTTGATTTGAGGCCATACAAGCTGATTTCTTCAACTTTCCCAGTTGAATGAGACTAATATTGTTACTGTAACTTGAAAGCACCTAGATGGACTTCATGGACTGATGAAAATCTAGGAAGAAGGTTTTATAGATGTCAACTCTTTCCGGTAATTTTGGTACATTTTATGTTGTTTTAGTTAAATGTATTCATATATTCATTAACCAATTGTTGTTTTTTCTTTGATGGTAGAGTGAAAATGTTTGTGGATTTCATGAATGGCATGATCAAAGATTTTGTCCAAGAGTAAGACAAATTTTTTAGAGCTGAAAAACAGAGAGAATATATTATATCGTCAAAGAAATCTATTGAAGGCTGAAGCAATAGAGTTAAGAGAGAATGCAGTAGATGTTTTGCAAGCTGAAAGGATTACAGAAAATTTGAAGTTGAAGAATGAGTTAGTTGCCACGAGGAGTAGTAATGAAACACATTCAGCAAAGTGTTGGAAATTTGTTGCTTGTTTAAGCTTTTGTTTAGTAGTTTTTCTTATGTTTGTTAGCCTAAATAATGAAGGCAATAATTGTACCTTTAAGGTCTTACCTGGAAATAGTTTGATGTACTAGAATAAAGTGTAAATGTAATTCACTTAATCTGATGTTGGAAAGTGCAATTGTTAGATGTTTCAACATCTGCTTTATTCCTAATTTGATGTTCTAGACTAAACATGTTTGATGTACTAGCCTAAACATGTTTGATGTACTAGCCTAAAGATGTTTGATGTTTCAACATGTGGTAAGGAAGATTAGTAACAAAATAAGATCTTTAATCAATGGAGATGGAGTATTGGTTAGTAGTCAAAAGGAGTTAAAAGAGGCAACAATTGACTACTCTTAAAAATGTCGTCCGTACTTTAGCTCCAATGATTAACACAACTGCTAAGTTGTTTTATAAGTCATCAAATTATTTATAAGGAGACAAAGATGTTTAATAGACTTATAATTCCAATTCTTTGTATTAACAATGTACATGTTCTACCATTCATGAACTTCGACGAAAAGGAAAAAACGTAAAAGAAATGCAATTCACACTGATTGGTTTATGATATACTACATAAAATGGCTACTTAATGATATGATCTTAATTTAAGACTAAACGATTAAAATAAAGGGGACCAACACTTTACTACAAAAAGTTTATTATCTTTTTCGGGCCACAAACTTTAAGCTTTCCCTGAAAACTTTTAACATTGTAGAGAATGTGACAATTCCAACCAAGCTTCCATCACCCTCAGTAACCCATTCATGAACTTCAACAAAAAAAAAACCTAAAAGAAATGCAATTCAAACTAAAATTGGTAGTCATTACATTCATTGCTTAATAACATGTAAATGCCAACAAGATCCTTACAATCTATTGATGTTCAGTACACAAAAATCACAAAATTGTTCAGTTTACTAATAATTAAATGTTAAGTTTACATTTTCTCCTTTCCCTTTGAAGATGTAGTTTGACTTTCTTAGCTTGGATTCACTTGCACAGTAACAACTTCCTTCCTCTTTATTAATTTCTACCCAAAGTGTAGCAATCTCTGACTTCTCCTTCTAGGTTATAGATAAAATGCAATCATTGTTAAGTTGTATGAATTAATTAATGTTTAATAAGAATGCAAATATTTTACACTTACATTTAGCATCTGCAACCCTGTGGTTTCATTTGTGTATATCCCCATCCCTTCCATCCGTTTCTTGAACTTCCTATTTACTTCTTGTTGAAAAGAAGAGTATGTGACAGACCGTTTTCCTGTAATTTTCACTTGAGAATTTGGGCTACATCTGCCAGCACCAAACATTCTCATTTTGCTTCCATCATCTGCAATGCCATAACCAAGCCCCCTTCTCCCTTTGGTTTGGTTTTTGGTGGTGGCCTTTGAAGATGTACAGATATTTTTTGTTTCTGAAGCAACTCTAGGTGTTAGGAGAACAACTGAGGTTGTTGCATTTACACTTCCAAATATATAAGCAATACTTGAGGTGTTCACAGTACCTACAGCAGTTATGGCACTAGCAGATACAGACACAGTAGCAAAGGTAGAGGTAGAGGTAGAAGCAGAGGCGTTTGCTCTTATTTTACCTTTCTTTCCCCTTTCAGCATTATTAGATGCAAATTTAGAGGCACTTACTGGGATGTCAGTGTTGGTTTGAACTGTGGATATATTTTCTATGGTTGACTGTGAGTTCGTTGTGTTTTGCTCCATATGAAAATAAGTTGACTAGTTTGGGTTAGGATTTTGAAACTGGGCTGGAACCTGCTATTGATAACAATGAGAATGGAACAAAAAACCTAGAAGATTACCGTTGTTGGACCTCGAACTTTGATTGGAAGTTAGAATTATTAAATGAGGAATCGGTAGTGAATGTAGTAAGTTGTGTTGAATGTTTTACA
>JAOSBL010007179.1:0-10055 GCA_027568915.1 Erythroxylum roraimae | reverse complement strand
TATTTATATATTTTAAATTTAATTATATTCGTTAATAATTATTATAATTTAATTACATATAATTTAATTATAAAAATTAAATTAAATAAAATTATTCATAATTTTTATTGATAAATAATTTTAATTTATTAAATATATAATCTTGAATTAAATTATTAATAATTTTAATAATCAAATAATTAAATAATATATATTTAAATGATAGTAAATCAGATTATGAAGAAAAAAAACAAAAACAAGAAACAAAAACCATTTTTTATGGTTTTCATAATTTTTGAAAACTGGAAGAAACCAAAACCAAAAACAAAAACTAAAAACTCAAACAAAGAGATTTTTTTCCTGAATTTGAAACCAAAAACAAAAATGAAAATGAAAACAAAGACCTCCTTAGTTTCTGAATCATTCTTAGGGTATTGAGATTGAATTTGTCTTCTTTAACAATAAGAATATTATTTAATTGACTATCTTGCATGTCAAATCTCATAAGTATCTTTTCAATATAGCTCTTTTGAAATAATTAAGAATACATGAGACCAATCTCAATATATCTAAATCCTTAATACAAAAGAGGCATCATTAAGATCTTTCATCTCGATTTATGTAATAACCCTATATCTTTGCTAGTTAACAGTATGTCATCAACATATAAAACCAGAAAAATATACTTACTCCATAAAACTTATAATATATATAATTATTAACCAAATTTATCTCAAAATCAAAAGAGATGAAAATTTGGCAAAACTTATAATACCCTTGACGAGAAGCTTACTTAAGTTTATAGATGAAAATTTTAATTTACAAACCATCTCCTTTGAATCTTTAGAAACAAAGTTTTCAGGTTGCTCCATATAATTTATGTCATCAATAATATCACCATTGAGGAATGTTATCTTCACATCAATCTGATGTAACTTAGGATCAAAGTGTACCACAAATACCATTATAATCCTGAAATAGTCTTTCAAAGAAATCAATGAAAAAGTTTCTTTACAATAGATGCCTTCCTTTTTAGTAAAGCTTAGGGTCAATAAGCTTAGTACGAATTGATCATTCTTTGGACTGAACTTGAACTTGGGTTGTTCAGTCTAGCCTTACTTGAAGCCTAAATATATCAAGTATAAATATGATGTTATTTTAAATAAAATGATGTTCTTTTTTAAATTGTAAATTAATAAAAGAAATTAATTGGGTTTATCAGGCTTTAGGATGCCTAAGCTCGATTAGGCTAAGGTTGTGAGACTCAAGTTTCAGGCTGGGCTTGGACCCAAACATAAATTTTCGATGCTAAAGCCTGGCCCCACCCAATGCCAAGCCTAGTAAAACCCTTTGTGACGAGATGAGCTTTGTATTTTTTCCATTGCCTTTTGAATCTCTTTTAGTCTTAAATGTCCCATTGTAATCAATAGATTTTACACATTCAAGCAATTCAATAAGATCTAAAAAATCTTTGTCTTTTATAGACTTAATTTCCTCATTCATGGCACCAATTAACTTTTGAGAATTAGTATTTTCAATTGGCTTTGTGGAAGTTGACTGGAACATCTTTCACTATCTCAACGTTCATATTATATTCTTAGAGAAAGACAAAATAATCATTCATAATTGCATCTCTCTCTCTAGTGGATATTCTTAATGACATTTATGTTGTTAAGTTTGTCCTTTAAGAATATTCAATTGATCTTGATTAGGGAGATTTTAAACATTATTTTCTTGAGTTACTTCTTAAATGATATTAGGAATGATAACTTGATTATGGTCAGTATGTAGGAGGAGAAATGAATTCCTTTTCAAAGACAAAGTCTCTAACCTTATTTCCCCCATCATACTTAATATCCTCGAGGAATTTAGCATTTCCCATCTCAAAAATATATTTATTTGTGGGATCATAAAAATTTACACTCTTGTGACCATTCAGAATATCTAATGAAATTACTTATTTGGCCTATAAGACCTTAACTTAGTTAGATAATCCCAAATATGAAAATGCCTTATACTAGGCTTTCTATAGGTCTATAATTCATAAGTGATTTTGGTAGTTGTCTTTGTTAAACTCTATTGAGAATGTTAGTCCTTTAATGTCTCTCCCAATGATAAGATAGTGTGAATAATCATACTCTTTACTATGTCCTTCAATATTATGTTTTGTCTCTCAGTAACACCGTTCATCTTAGGCTTCCCTGACATGGTGTATTGTAGGGCTATATTGCATTCTTTTAGAAATTTGGTAAATAGTCCTAGATGTTATTTACCTGAACTATCATTTATGCCATGATTTATACCACCATGGTCATATATAATGTTTTTAATCCTTTTGCTGAGTTGATACTCGACTACAACTTTGAAAATTTTGGACATGTCTAGTGACTTCTTATGAATGAGATGGAAGTACCTATTAACATAAGCAATCATCTATAAACATAATAAAATATTTTTGACCATTCTAAGATGTAAAAAAATGATCTATAAATATCTATATGGATTATTTCTATGATGTTTGAAGATCTTTTGGCACATAACCTCTTTATGTTTATTAACTCCCCTTTAAAACACTTGATACAAACTTAAAGATTTAATAGATCAAGTGGATTAAGAATTCCATCTAATATGAGCTTTAAAGTTTTTGTTTAGAGATGTATCCTAAACTTTTATTCTATAATGAAACATAATTATCATTTGTTAATTTTCTTTTAGCATCTTGAGAATTAATATGCAAGGATTCATTAGATGAGGCAATTGTATCAAGTATAAGTTATCGTATTTTGATAAAGAACCGGAATCAATAAGTTTAAATTATGAAAAAGACTAAATTATCTATTTCCAAAGGAACATTAATAATTGACATTGTCTAATACAAAAATAGAAACCAAATTCTACTTAAAAGATGGTACAAGATAAGTCTCTTTCAAATTCAAATAATATCTAGTCATATATGATAACCTAAAAGTCTATATTGTCTTAAATTCAATTGTCTAGGTACTACAGTTAAATTAACCTAAAAACAAATCACAGAAAGAAATGTATCTTACTTTACGTATCAAGTATGATACTTGGTATTACTCCTTTCTCTTGTGAGAAGTCTTCCCACAGAAGTAGCAAGCAAATTCCTTTTTTTTGAAATTCCTTAGTTTATTGTTGTTGTTCTTTTATACTACTACTTTTGTGATCCACAATTTCTTTATATTTCTTTCATTTCTTATTATTGTCCTTAGACATAGAAGTCATGTGAGCACTTTCACCCTTTCTTGCTTTGATTTCTCTTCTTCTTGCATATAATATGAAATGAGCTCATTAAGAGTCCATATCTCCTTTTGATAGTTGTATCTAAATTTAAATTGACTGAATTGTATGGGAAGAGATATCAAAACTTAATACAAGTAAGTCTTTAAAAATCTTTAACTTTAATGCCTTTACTTTTGAAGTAAGATGTGACATTTCTAAAACTTACTTCTTGATGTTTTCATTGCTCTTATATCTCATAGAAGCAAGATCTACCAAAAGAGTACCTATTTTTGTCTTTTCATTTTTAGCAAACCAGTACTCAAGTTTTTTAAGGAATAATTGATGACCTTTTTTTTTCAGACATTGTGCCTTTGAATGTTTCATGATCATAAAACTCATGCACTTTGGGCATTCTCTCTTATCCCAATCCCTCTTATCATTAGAGGAACTTGCATCCATAAGAGTCGATAGTCGCCCAATTCAAAGAGTAAGGTCTAGAATCATGTAGTCAAGAATGATCATGATGTTCTCTTTCTAAATTGTAAAGTATGTGCTATCCAACGCAAGTATAAAGTTAACATTCGATATTGCAGTACCAAAAGTATTCACTAAATGGAGAACAAAAATAAATAAAGCAATATAGTTATAATTAAAATTTGAATGCAATATGATGAACAATTTTAAATAATGTAACCTCATTATAAGATACCAAGTATAACATTGAATTTAGTTTTTAGACAAAAATATCAATATATAAGTGGTACTCTTGATGTAGTGATCAAACATTAATAATAAGTTTTTGTAAACAAAAAAGCTTTTTTGGACTAATTTATAGTTTACATGGAAAGTTGAATAATTTATAGTTTAGAAAACGATGACCAAGATGATCATCATATATGAAGTTACAGTTTTACTTCAAATGTTTTATTACCATAAGATCGTTTTAAGGGCACTTGGGCAATTTTAGACTTCATCCTCACTCGGATAAAAGAGCTTTAACCCTCAAAATAGTCATTTTTTAAATATATATGTAACAAGGCCTAAGCCCAAAAAAGAACTACATGCGTGTTACCCGAGGGAGAGCGACTCCAATGGAATCTGCTAACAGTAAGGGCAAAATTTCATCCCCGACTTCGGGAAACCATTGCACACAAAATAGTCCTTTTCTCAATGATAATTGACACCATCATTCGAGAAAACAGATCAAGAAAAAAATCCAAAGTGTCACCATCAACAACCTAATTTAATGGGATGTGGCTATTAGTGGAAGTCCTAAAGGGAAACTCTAATTCTTCCCTTGTATCAAATCACTAATACCAGTTACAGAAAATTTGAACCTGAAAAGAAAATAAGCGTTAAAGTCAAAATCCCAAATTGAAAAAGTGCATTAGAAAAAGTTCCTGGAGTGCACTTCATTGACATTATGGGCATGACCAACATAACGGCTACAATTCTCATTACCAACACGCAAGTCTTTTCCCGGTTTCATGTCACCTGCCTTCTTATCTTCATTTAGTTGATTATACATCATAAGATTCTGCATTATCCTTCTTTTTCTCGTATTAGGTGATTGCAACATCAAGAACCCTTATGTGTAAAAGGAAGATTTCAAGGATTAAACTGACTGATTTTGAACATGGGGTTCATCAGGTGTTCTTCATAATTCTGCAACCTGATTAATTACAGGGTGCTTCATTTCCATGCAACTAAAAAACTTTGAGAACTACTATATATGAAGATATCACAGTAGTCGTATTCTTATTTTGAAGAAACAATAAGAATGGGATAAATTCATGAGATCTAACTCAAGAAAGCTTTAATTAATTCTTGACACATGGATTGACGAAAATTTCCAGTGACAATATTCTTATTTATTTGACCTAATATACATGAACTCAAGCAACATAAAAAGGCAAGCCTGGTTCCATGGTCTCTACAAGGCAAATAATTCATATCACACGAGTGGCTTGACGTAATGGTTGATTTGATTGCTCCATAACGTGATTAAACCCCTCACTAGTCACTGCAGGTTCTTATACGAGCATTAGCACGCAAGGAATATAAAAAAATGTCCTTAGAATATAATTAATTACAACTTATACTTGTTTTCTCCTTATCTAGTGAATTTAAAAGACACGTAGTTAGCTAAGAGGAAGTTCATCTTAGGAAGAAACCAATAGGGAGTAATAGGCAATAAAAATTCAAAGAAGAACCACGAGGTTAGCTGGTTAAAGAGAAGTAAAAGTGGAACCCTAGGAAAAAGAAGGTAACGTGGGCATTCATTTAAAGAGGAGAACGTTCACTCAAAGGAAGAAGGAAGAAAAACAAGAGAAGATAAAAGGATCGTACTGGAGAAGAATTTATCAACTCTTAGTCGGTGTGAAGCAGAGAACAATTCCCTAGTCCTGGATTCCATCTTCTATTTGTAGTTTGAGTAATTGATAATTGCTTAGTTTTAGTATAATGAATTGTGTTTACTACGGAGTGGTTATTTCCAATATTTTAAAAATCGGACCGAAAATTAAACTAATAAGATAAGAAATTTAAAGTTCAAAAGGTTCAATTGATGTTAGATCGTTATAAAATCAACTACAGATTAAATAAAATTAAAGAATTTAGAATATGATTGAAAGAGATTATCCTTCTCAGTTGAAGAATTTGAAGTTTAATTTAAAAAAATGTTAAATAAAAATTAATTTATTTATTTTAGTTTATACAAACTTATTAATTTACAAAAATTGATCGATTATTTAATAAACTAATCATTTTTAATAATAAGAGCTATTACAATAAATTGAATTGAAAAGTTAAAAATTGAATCGAAAAGTAAACAACTTAAAGTTTTTATGATTGAACCGGTCGACCCAATTAAATTTCTAAATCATCGGTTGTTTTTGTTTCCATGAATTAAACAATAAAATTAGGGTTGCAGTAGATATTAACTTTGATTGTGATTTTAACTTGATTTATGACATCACTATCTTAAGATTGACTTTGATTAATTATTTGATTGATGATCATTGGTTCATAACTAATGAAACGAATAAAAGTATAGCTTGTGATTAGTGAAAAGAATGTCAAAGTACAAAATCAATCCCATATGGTACGTAGCTGCCTCGTAATTAATTAAATTAGAGCTTTTCATAAAGTTTTATACTAATTTTTATTTAATAATCTTTTTTAATTAAACTTAAATTTTTTTAATGAATAAGGATAATTTCTTTCTATTATATTTCAAAAAATTTTAATTTTATTTAATTTTTAGCTGATTTTATGACGGTCTAATACTGGTTGAATCTTTTTTCTTGGTCTTAGACCAGGGTATCCACCGGCGGATTCAGTGACTAATCCCCTCACTGGTTTGTAGGCACCTCACAGGGTGGAACAGTTGACTCAAGGATATAAAGCTGCTCCATACCCAAAGCCAAGGATCGAACCCCTGACCTTTGGTTAAGAATGGATGAGTCCCTTCTACTCTACCACACCCCTTGGATTACTGGTTGAATCTTTTAAACCTTAAACCTCTTGTCTTATTTCAGTTTTTAAAACATTGGCACAATCTTATTTGGTTAATGGGACAATAGGTTTAAATTCTGAAATTAATTAAGATTGTCCAAAGCTCTCTCAACTCGACAAACAAAATCAACATCTCAAGTAAATACTACACCAAGATTCATGCGTACAGAGACCAACTTCAACATCAATCCATTTGCATCCCACCAACAATACATTTCATATGGTTGTCAAACATATTCCCTTGAAAAATCAATTACATGTAAGAGAAAATGCAAAGAAAGAGAAAAAGACACTTGGTTTTGTGATATGCATCTGATCATTGAATCATCAAAAACACACCTCTCGATTTCCATGTATACTTTTATTTCTTCACCAGTATCCCAATTGATATCATTAACTATTTATATGGATTGTCTCCAATCTACACAACATTATCTAATATGTTGTCAATTCGGTATAAAGCTGAGGCAAATCAACAATCAAATTATCAATAATTAATCAAAGTGATCTCGTCCACCACACGTAGCTTCGGTGTCAAGACTTCTTGTTCCTATATTGTTCTTTATTTAAACCGACTTTTCCTGTATCATAGATTGATTGGTTTAATTAGTGATACATATATCTCTTATGCATAAGGTTTATGTAGTTCTGAACCACAACTGCATGTACACGTAGAGCATTGTTCTACTTGGTTGTATCGTAAACTACAATTACAAGTGTATATAATTGGATTACCTAATTTAATTATTCATCTGGATCTCATTTTTTTGCAATATTTAATCACTCCAGGCGGATTTAATAATTAAGTTCTTCCTGTAGATCATCTTTTGTTTAAGAGACGATCAAGCCAACCTGTAATTGTTTGATCAAAAGCTTGTTTGCTTTACAAAGAAAAAGAATTGAATTGGATATGTATCGAGCTTGTTGATGGTAAGTTTCTATATGGTGCATCGTGCAGATTGAAATTATGAAATGTACTTTAGTTTCCTTCTTATCATCTTGTAGTTAGATATTAATGTAATGTAATTTGATTAATCAAATTTTTTTACCACTAATCAAACACAAACAATGCATATCAAACCTAAGATTTTATAGCAAATAGCAATCCATCAGAATTTGCTTACAAGTAATTGAAAATTAAATTTTTTTTATCACTAACTCCATTTAATATAATTCTTTTTATATGGTTAATTTAGTTTTCTTCAATGAAACATATTAATTTTCTCACTAAATCTATGTTATTTAGAGAGAGTTATCTCACGTTATTAGATATTTTCTACCTACCTACTTGTGTCGGTTTTAGATACTGATACCTTTTTGTTGAAGATCAATCGAGCTTTTCTTGAAAGTATGACATGGGTTATTTGAACCCCTTTTCGCCTGGTGCTCAAAACATTGGATGGGGGCATTTTCTCAGACAAAGCATGCAATAAATTAATAGTTAATTTACAAACCGAGTTTTTGGTGTTTTGATGTGGATATTAGGTCTTCAACTAGGGGGTGGTAGCTGAACTAAAAGAAGAAGAAGCACATGGCCATGACAAAGCCGTATCAGCATACATGTAGACTCCTTGATGAAAAGTCATAAAAACTAACTCCATACAAGTTGGTTAATTATGACCAAAACCTAACATACGAAAAAGAAAAAAGAAAATCATACTATAACCCTCACATGTTTATAGCCAGAAGTGCACGAAAAGAAATTCAATTCAATGGCTTTGATTAATGTAATGACCATCTTTAATTTGAATAGATCAATTTATTATAAGGCTTCTAAGACAAAATTACGCTATTAGAAGTTTGGAAAAAAAAAGTATTAATTTGGAGCAAAACCAAAAAATGCAACCAAGTTGTTCTAGATACATTGCCATTGACTAGGTTTTAATCACAAGTCTATTTAATGGTGGAGATGATTTTAGATTACTAAGTAATTAGGAACGGAATTATGAAACTTGAACACTAGTTATTGTTACGTATTATTGGACCTCTCTAAAATCTGCATATTACCGAAGTTTTTATTAAATTATTGTTATTATTGTATGAAACTCGAACACTACATATGCATTGCCCTTTGCCCTTCGCTTCATTGAGTGGAATTAACACTAATTTCATCTCATGTTACTTGAAACAGTTTGTATAAGCAAGGAAAGAAAGGAAGTCGTCGAACTCAAACTCAACTAAAGGTTGTAACCTATACCTTTACAACAAAGATATAGGAAACTCATCATTTGGTATTAGTTAGAACTAATAAAAAATGGTAGGCTGATAGCTGCACATCATGTCATTCTAGGCCAAATTGGCTTAAATCATGTTCGATTCCCCCAAATTCCGGTGTTATGAAAAAGAAAATGGTTTGAGACCCCGGAGATCCGTGAACCAGCTGCTGACTTTATAGACAGGACTGCTCACTCTTGACTTTGTCTTTTGCCATTTACTTTTCACATTGCTCCAAATTGCTAGTTTCAGAATATTCTTTAATTAATAATATTGTTAAAGATAATGTCAAAATTTTAAGATATAGTCGTCCTTGCCTCCTTAGTCGGAGCCTAATCACGTCAATTTTGTTTTCAACGAATGCAAATTCTATGGCCTTATCCGCTTCGTCATCTAATCGTGCTCTCTTCCTAGAGTCAATATTAAATAATGCCATTACATAGTTGAAGGAATTAAAATTATTATCTTCTATAATATAAGTAATTGTAAATATTTAAGTCAATGTTTTAAAAAACTAGAACATAGGTTAAACCCGTAAGACAAGAAGTTTAAAGATTAAAAGGCTCAACCGATATTAGACCGTCATAAAATCTGCCAAAAATTTAAAAAAAATTAAAGAATTTAAAATATGATTGAAATAGATTATTATCTTCTATGATATTCAAAATTTACTGAAATATTTATACGATACTCTTAAAAAAAGCAATTGTAAATATTTAAGTCAATGTTTTAAAACTCAGACCGTAGGTTAAATTAATGAGACAAAGAAGTTTAAGGATTAAAAGATTCAACCGGTATTAAACTGTCATAAAATCGGCTAAAAATTAAAGAATTTGAAATATGATTAAAATAAATTATCTTTACCTATTAAAAAATTTGAAGTTTAATTGAAAAAAGATATTTTTAAATAAAAATTAATTGATTTATTTTAATTTATAAGTACTTATTAATTTACAAAAATTGACTGATTAATTAATTTTTAAAAATAAGAGCTATTAAAATAAATCAAATCAAAAAATTAAAAATAAAACTAAAAAATTAAATAATTACAATTTTTTACGATTCAACCGACCAAATTGGTTAGATTTTTTTGTCACGATTTC
>JAOSBL010007169.1:0-10055 GCA_027568915.1 Erythroxylum roraimae | reverse complement strand
GTCTCCATTTATTTCAATTCCCAAAAATCCAAAAAGATTCGTTTATACTTTTATTTCATTTTTAATTAATTTTACGATTTTCAAGCAACAAACCAAACCCCCGCTTTTATCAGCTTGAATTGCATAATTCTGACCTAGGCTAGCTTTTAAAATCAATTTTCATCGGTTCCAACAAGAGAGACGACCTGAGGTTCAGCTTGCTGCAATCTTGAAATTTAATTATTTTGACCGGTTTCCAAGGTCGATTTTCGGATCGAACGACAGAGCCGCGATCACGCATATTAAGGATTAGAACCCTAAAATAGTGTACACGAGAGATTATTGAGAAGTTAGAAAGTGCATTTCATGCTCTTGTATAATATAGCATACATACAAACGTGAATATTGATTTTTGCACATTAAAATGATTGTATATGCATTCATTCACATTTTTCGGGTATAATTGATTTATAAATATGATTATATTTAGAATTGTAAATTATGTGTGTTAAAAATTGATTTGAAGAGTATATTTATTGATTTAGAATTTTTGGTGAAATTTAGAAAAATTTCTAAAATTTTAAGTATTTTTGGACTAGGAAAAATGCCAAGTGGCAAGACAATTGATAAATAGTAGTAGAACTAACTGTCAAATGGCAGTGAAAATTTTGATAAATGACTTTGGGATTTATTGACAAGTGTCATTGAAAATTAGGAGACAATTGGATTAGAATTTGGAGACAAATAGACTAGTTATTAAAAAGTGGCCAAATGGAGACCACGATAAATTGACAAGTGGCAAGTGACAAGTGTCACAACACTTGCCACTCACCACTCACGACACTTTCTTCGTTGAAACACCAACATCCTTGTCTTTCACTTCTACTTTTATCACTTGTTCTCATCTTCTTCACTCATTTTTACTCTTCATCTCACGAAAGTCAACCCAACTCTCTCTTGTTGATTTTGTCAAAATCCTACACTACCACTTCAAGATCCTTACTATCTCTTCTTGTTATAAAGAAAACATAGCCTATTCCTCCTTCAATTATGAAGATCGTATGATACTTGGGAGCTAGGGTTAAGTGATATTTTGAAGAGCTTTTGAGTAAATCAAGTAAGTGTTAAACATTATTCTTCATGATTTGTTAAATGAAACATAAGTGATGATGGCTGGTGATAGATTGATGAAATAAATGGAGTGAATTACATGCTATAACTTAGGTAAAGAAATGAGCATATAAAAGTCTTGCTTTTGTATATGTGATAATTAATGATTCATAAATTGTTGTAGAGATGTGATTATGCCCTATTTTTGTGTTGTTAATGAAAGTAATAAATTGATGAATGAATGGATATTTTCATTTTCTATTTTTTATGTATAAAAACGTGGATCATTAGTTGTTTTAGAAATGGATTGGATTGAGTATTGAAGTTAAAGAAAAGGCAAGTGTAGTGTCTTGAAAAGAGAAGAACTAGGATGAAAGTTTAGAGATAAAGTGATAATGGTGTTTAAAATGTGTTGGCACATGTTAGCTGTAACATTTCCACTAGATATACATCTATATTTTAGCCATGAATTGATCTATAGATATCCAAATGGAATGACTTTTATTTTGGATTCAATTATAGACATATGACTACATTTTTCATGAAGACATCGAATTTAAATTCTGTCTTTAAGAGTTTCAAAATTAGACTTGAAGTTGAGTACTGGGTGCAGTTACAGTTTGACAATAGTAGGTAGTATTATGATGTCTAGAAATGAGATGAATTAAAGTGATAGTTAGGAATGAAATGAAGGTGAAAAATGAAGTAGAACATGTGCAAAAAATTTATGATGAAAGTGTATAAGAATATGATTTATTTTGGTGTTTATGATCAAGCATGGATTTTGATTTGTGTGTGGATGACATTGAATTGAAATTGAGGTATAAATGAAGAAGTTATCAACTTGATATGATGAATTTTGAAAATAAATTGTTTGATACTTATGAATGAGATATATTATGGAAAGAGGATAGGATTTCATAAATGATGAGATTTAGTTGAAAATGATGAATCAAATGAGTTGAGGTTTGAGAGTTTAATGCAATCAATTTGGTGATTGAATTAGTATCAAATGATGTTGCATTAAAGGAGGTGAATTCTCGAAATTTTAGAGTGAAATTGATGTTAGAATATATGTAGAAATTGTCAAAAATGCTGTTAAGTGAGATATGCTTCTCACATGTCCATTAGACGAACTTCAAGTCCACTGGGCGGACCTTCTCGAGAGACTTACATAAATATGCGATTTTGACCTTTTAGAAAGTAAAATCTCTCTTCGGAGTCTTCACGGAATTTGTAGAACCCAAAGTCCTCTTATAAGGCA
This sequence comes from Erythroxylum roraimae, assembly GCA_027568915.1. Lineage (NCBI taxonomy): Eukaryota > Viridiplantae > Streptophyta > Magnoliopsida > Malpighiales > Erythroxylaceae > Erythroxylum > Erythroxylum roraimae. The sequence goes on along the minus strand of JAOSBL010007169.1, from coordinate 7,702 downwards.
TGCTAGAATGACAATAATTTGACATCCACAGCAAAAGTTATGCCTTTTGTCACAAAACCATGTATATATATAAATTATTGACTTATTAATGTTTCCTATGAGGTATTTAGGCTTGAGTGTGATCTTGAATGAGCCTAGTTAATGATGAATTGGGCGATTAAAGTAATAAAAATGTATTAGGTATTAAGGAATGATTTGAAGATCATGTTAATTGGTTATGAGATGCATATTAAAGAAATGTACCTAGGATTGTCATGTATAAATGTGTATGTATTGCATGGTTTAGAAGAGCATATTGAGCGACAACATCCAAACGTTGCCGGGACTTCGAGGCAATAGCTTTCTGGAGCAAACTGTGAGTAACCTAGATGGTCTCACTTAATTAAAATTTTTTTAAATTCTGTATTGAATTATTTTGTGAAATTGATTGTGTTGATTCTGAACATTGAATGTCTGAGGCGTTTGATGCATGAATGACATATTGGAATTGTTCCTTTTATGTGAATTTGACAAAATAAATTATTCTCAACATCTATGTTAAATGTTGGACCAAGGTTCGAAGAAAAATGTGAATGAAAATGCGATAGTGGATATGACAGTATGATATTGAGCATTTTTTATTGACTAAATATATGTGATGCATTTCATTACAATAATGCATGAATAGATAATGGCAGTTGTGACCTAAGTAGCCACCGAAAATAAGCTTAAAGCTCAAAATGTGATTATGATATTGAGCATTTTTTATTGACTAAATATATGTGATGCATTTCATTACAATAATGCATGAATAGATAATGGCAGTTGTGACCTAAGTAGCCACCGAAAATGAGCTTAAAGCTCAGAATGTGATTAAGAGCCAAAGGCTCGCTATGTATAATGAGCCTTGTATCCCAAACAAATAAGGAACAACTAACAATGAGCCTGGTATCCATAATGGATACGGGATAGTTATAGACACTCGGTCACAACAACGTAATAATTGGAAATGAGTCTCATGAGCATTCCGTATACATTTAATATGTGTGTTCGAATTATTGAAATGTATTATTGACTTGTATTTGAATGAGAATGTGATATGTGGAGTAAGTGATAGGTGATGCTACATGATAAATGAAAAGATGCGAATTATGTGAATATATGATGTAATGTGTTATATGATTTGAGTGAACCATCGAGGATGGTTACCTTACAAAGTTCACAAAAATCACCAAAATTGCAACGTTGACATTTCAGGACCGAGAGAGGACATTATTGATAGAGAGACTCTATAAGAAGCATAGTTCTTATACTTTTGGATAGAAGAAATGGCTCAAAGGTCAGTTATGTTCTATAATTGTACTCTTGTATGTAGCGTGTTCTATAATTAGTCTAGATAATGTACATATTTGGATGATTTTGCAAAGCTTCAATGTATATTCGGTTTTTTTTATGAAATGAAATGAGGAATTTTGGATTTTTAATTATTGTGTCTTTCTTTATGATGCATTATAAGAGAATATCACTGTTCTAACATGACATTATTATAGGTTATGTACTGGAAAGTTGTTGGACCCCGCTTCCGAAGCCCAACATTCGGAGTCATAAGACGTGAGCAAACTCATTTCTTCAACTCATACCCTTAATTTGATTCAATCAAGACCACACCAGTCAGACACCCAAATCACCGCTTGAATTTCTTTTTTTCAGAATAATTGTAGCTCCATGTCTCTATTTCATTTAGGAATAAGAATCATCTCATTTGGAGCTCTACCGATCAAGATATGATTTAAATGCCGAAGTATGTTCATAACCTAGTCATACTCTCCTAACCGATCCCTCACTTTCTTTTCATCAATCTTTTTCAAATCAAGACTTATTGCTATCAATTTTTCTATAGAAAGATACACAAATTTGTTAAGAATCTATTGCTTCAAAAATCACTTCATTTGGAGGTCGAATGAAGAAGTTATGGCCAAAAGAATCAAACATGATTTTAATCTCAATCTTATTGAACCTGTTTCGGGACAATTGACATAACTTTCACTAGAGATATCGGATTTAGATTGTCTTAGGACAGTTTCAAAGACGACTTTGAGGTCTACAACTTTTGTGAAGACCTTGAAGAGAGATTTTGCCATCCAGAGGATAAAAATCTCGAATTTCCAAAAGTTTAGGTGGATCAGACGAAGGGATTCAGTCAAAGCTGAAACAGGCACAGGGATTCAGTCAAAGTTGAATCAGACGGAGACGGAGGGATTCAGTCAAAGCTGATTCAGAAAAAAAGATTCAGTCAAAGCTGAATTAGATGAAGGGATTCAGTCAAAGCCGAATCAGACAGAGTCGGAGGGATTCTATCAAAGCTAAATCAGACGGAAGGATTCAGTCAAAGCTGAATCAGACGGAGACGGAGGGATTCAATCAAAGCTGAATCAGACGATGGGATTAAGTCAAAGCTGAATTAGATGGAGGGATTCAGACAAAGCTAAATCAGACGATGGGATTCAGTCAAAGCTAAATCCGACGAAGGGTCCGACGAAGGGATTCAGTTAAAGCTAAATCAGACAATGGGATTCCATTAAAGCTGAATCCGATGAAGGGATTCAGACAAAACTGAATCAAACGATGGGATTCAGTCAAAGCAGAATCCGATGAAGGGATTTGGACAAAGCTGAATCAGACGATGGGATTCAATCAAAGTAGAATCCGACGAAGGGATTTAGTCAAAGCTGAATCTGACGATGGGATTCAGTCAAAGCTGAATCCGACGAAGGGATTCACATTCATTCAAAGCTAAATCAGACAATGGGATTCAGTCAAAACTAAATCAGACGGAGGGATTTAGACAAACCTGAATCAGACGATTGGATTCAGTTAAAGCTGAATCAGACGATAGGATTCAGTTAAAGCTGAATCAGACGGAGGGATTCAGACAAAGTTGAATCAGACAATGGGATTCTACAGGGTCTTCCTCACATCACCTAAAGTTCTAAATCACTAACTACACTCTCCAAAGCATCTCCAATGGTTCCTACATCCATTCTAACATCACTTTCACTCATACTCTTCCCAAATTCGCTTCTTCTAATGCGATATCACTCCTTAAACATTCAGTTACCAATTTAGTTGTATTAAACTCCCGAATCTCAACTCAAATGACTCATCCTTAGTATAGTTGTTTTGTATATACATCCTATGCAGCATCACCACTTATAAAGATCATATCTTTTAACCTCGATGTCCAAACATTTCATACTATATAGCGTTGGAAAGCTAGAAAGATAAAATACAACTTCCCAGAAGAAAACTTGTCTAATTTAGCCTAGATCAAAATAGTTTTTTCCTTGAAATCAGTACACAAATTTTACCCTTATGAAAGACTTGAGAATTTGTCCCAACTTCACTTCCTCTGATGCAACATCATTCATAACAATTTAACTACCAATTTTTTTTATTAAACTCTCTAATCTCTACTCATTTGATTCATCACCTACATCCTATTCTCATCAGCCATAATTCTTATTTTTCTTGTCCATAACATCTCACTTTTATATTTATATATATATATCTTGGTTAATATATATTTAAATATTACAAGCATTATTTTTCTTAAAGTATCAACTAATTGTTTTGTATTAAAGACTAGTTCTATTAAATTTTTAGAACATGAAATTTTATGTAATTTCATGTTCTAAAAATTCAATTATGTAATTTTAATTATTTATATTTATATAATATTATTATATGATATGAAGAGTTATATTGAATAATTGAAATCATCACTTATAACGTTAAGAAGGTGGTTAATGACATTAATGAGACTTACTAATATATTTGGTAAATATGATTGTATATTCAAAGAAAACAAACATATTAACCTTAGTATGATTAATTGTCTATTAAACGATATTTAAGTTAACATTATTGTTGGTTAAAGCAATATATTTAAGCATCACCCAATGGTGAACTTCAATACATAATCAAAGTTTATTGTTTTCTTGAATCTATTAAACTTACTCAAAGCATTAATGTATGAGTTTGTATAATGTTTGCAGCTTCTACCAAAATGTTTGATTTTGGCAATGCATTGATTAAGTTCAACAAGCTGAACTATGCAGATTGGTAAAAGCCTACAGCCATTACTGAGACTAATACAAAAGTTGACAAGTATTTTCGCGACGCTTGGGAGTGGTCAAATAGGCTAAACTTGAACTTGATATAAAATGACGATTGTTGACAATGTTAAAGCCATTAATGCCAAAATGGACAATGCAAGAGAATTGATAATGAAGATTAAGGAGTACTCCCAATCGAACATAACTGACAAGTCTATTATAGGGAGCGTAGTGTGTGAGCTTACGACCAATAATTTTAATTAGTCATAGCCCATTCATGATCACGTGACAGGTATTGCAAATCTAGCAACTAAGCTGAAATCAATGGGCATAGATGTAAGTGAATCATTTCTAGTTTAGTTTATCATTAACTCGCTTCTTTATAAGTTCGACCAGTTTTAGGTGAATTACAACAACCTTAGGGAAAAATGGAACTTTTAGGAAATTAAGGCTATGTTGGTTTAAGAGGAAAGGAGGTTAAAGAAGATCAAGGAGCACTCTATCCATCTTACATTTCATGATGGAGCTAGTAATCGCATAAGCTAAATCGGGAAAGAAGGATAAAAGCATAATGAAAGTCAATGAGGGTCGAATCCATAGGAGCAGAGGTTTTACTTCTATAAGAAAGTTCTTTTAACGTAACACGCCATAACACTACTTAAAATGATTAGACCTACACCTATAGCAGAGATGAGTCAAGGTTGATCCTATAGAGCGTGTGTGTAAAGCTTTTGAAATGAAATCAATCGGTGTTTAGGTTTGGGGGTTTGTTGGTTTTCAAATAAGAAAATAAAACAAAACAAAACAAACAAAAACAAATTAAAGAAAACAATCTAAAAATGATGAAAAGTGATAAATACGATAGGGACCCGGTCATCGGTTCAATCTCAGTCTATACACATGTTGATTGCAAAACCAATTACTTGTTTTAGCTAAAAATCGCAAGATACGGGTCGTTACTTGTGGTAAAAAGTAGATATCATCCCATACAGATTGTGCTTAGGCACCACTTAATTCAGGTTATGCGCTGTTTAAGACTCAAATTCGTATGTTAAACTAAAAAGTAAACTATATTAAACTAAAAGTAAACTAAATTAAACAAACTAGTAACAATCGAATAATGTAATAATGGAAATTTGTAAAGAGAACTAATTATGTTATGGAAGAGGAGATTTTACCTATCATTAATGCTAATCTAGCATTTTATGTGTTTATAGGGTGTCAGTTCTAGACAATCATAGGGTTGATTAGTCTCTCCTGAGTTATAATCATTCCTTAAATTGTAAACCCTAATCAAATTATGGACTTGTAATCTCTCAATTTACAAATTACCCACAATTATAATTAGTTCTAAAGCTCACTAATAAACAATCAGGTCTCGCACGGGATCTCTCTCCATTAAATTACCGACTAGATTAATTAAGTGGTCAATTAGATCGCCTAACTTTTGTTAATCCAATTTAATCATTTTTATCCGGTTCACCCTCTTGGTTTATTACTGAAATATGTAAATACATAAATCAATCACAACACCCAACTCAATTAAATACAAATCAACTAGATTAACATTAAAGATAAACAAAATTCTGAAGGTAAAGTTAGAACATTATTAACAACTCAAAATCAATAACCATACAACCCATCTCAATCTTACACATTTAAATGAATAAAAAAGTAAATGGGGGGAGGAAATGAAACTCAGGTTGGATGATTCAGGAGAGCAACGGCGTCGGGAGATCAACTATTCCAGGAAGCTTCAATGTCGGAACCCTCTTTTTCTTCCTCTTCTTCTTCTCTCTCTCTCTCTTCTTTCTCTCTTTCTTTTGGGTTTCCAAATGTAGGCAGAATGTCCAACTCCCTTAGGGTTATATCATAATCCTTTTATAGTTTTTACCAATTAAGGTAACCCTAGTGTCTTTCCAAGGTCTGAAATGTCCCTCAAAAACTCGAATTCGAAAGTGATTCCATGTCTATCTGCGCGCAGGCCACGATCGTGGCCCGTAGTGCATGATTGTGGCCTGGTTATTTGCTCTCTATCACGATCGTGGCAAATCCCCACAATCGGGGCCCTATGTTCGAGCTTCTGTCACAATAGTGGCATATTTGCCATGATCGTGGCCCTTTGTTGGTGCTTCTGTCACGATCGTGGCAGGTTCCCCACGATCGCGGCCTAGTGTTTTGGTTCGGGTCTCTTCTAAAACTCTTCCTAATTTCTTGAAACACTAACAAATGCCACGATCATGGCCTAGTGTTTTGGTTCAGGTCTCCTCCGAAACTCTTCCGAATTTCCTGAAACACTAACAAATTCATCACGGATATAATATTGAAGCTCAAAAATATGTTCTCACCCAAAGAACACTTAAAACACAAATGTTTATGAACTAACACAATTCTTAAGCTAAACACACACTAAACACATATCAAATTACCCATAAAAATACAATGCAATCTACACTTATCAACATCCTCACACTTAAACTTTTGCTTGTCTTCAAGCAAAGATCAATACAACCAGTAAAATTCTATCACTTCATTTTCACAAAGATTAAAGCATGCATTCCCTCAAACTTTGGCCAACTCAAGCGCCAATCTACTACACGCATCATGACTAATTTTCATTGGTGCACATAAGCAAACTCAACCCATGAAACCATCACTCAAAGATAAGTATAAATTCAAAGTGGACCTTCCTTACAAATTTCACTCATTTCTCTCAAGTGTTTGATGGTTAGTGTTTCGCTCAAACTTCCTATAGGAAACCACACCATCATAGGCTCACTAATACACCAATTCTTATCAACAATGATTACATGCTAGAATAAATCAAAAGGGCTGTGTTTCAAGTTGTAATGTGGCTAGGGTTAAGGTGGGTTAAACAGGTTTTAGGAGTTTATCACAAGCATTTATAAACTACTAAGTGTACCAAAGGATGACAAAGAAAAACTTCTAAGATATGCAAATAGATAAGACCACTTCTTCACACTTATTCTAGCTACTACATGTTATTCCTTTTTCTTTTCTTTTCTTTTTCTTTTTTATTTGATTTTGTTATTTTCTCTTTTTCTTTTTCTCTCTTTTTCATAAACACAATAAAGAAATAATGAATAGAAAACATCAACTATATGCAATGTGCTCTTAACTTGTGATTCCACACTCAAGTATCACTTAGCACTCTATTAACTTGTGATTTGCCAAGCTAATGGGATTTATGGGTTTTAAAATTGGGTGATTTCAAGAAACAAAAGGTTAAAGGCTCAATGGGGCTAGCAAAGGATAATAAAAGGGTAGGTCATTTAAGCCAAAGGTTAAAGCAAGAAGGCCTTAATCATTTCTATCTAGCATGCATCTAGTAGATTTAAACCGATTCAAAACACGTAACACCCCACTACCATAGAGTATATACCAGAACACCCTGAGGACATTTGTTGGCCTCCGAATTTTTTTATTATTATTAAGCATGATTTAAATAATTTTTGCGATTTTGATAGATTATGTTAGAGTAGTGCCCTAAAGGCAATCTCCTTTAGCGCATTTTGTACATACTTATGTATAAATAAAGAAAGGCTTTTTTCATTAATTTGATATTCATTGTTATGAATTGATTTTGA
>JAOSBL010007020.1:0-10063 GCA_027568915.1 Erythroxylum roraimae | reverse complement strand
AAAAGTCAAACTTTCTTCATTCTTCTAATTCTCACACTTTAATCTTTATTTCTTAATTTTCAACTTCCATTTCAAACATTTCAATCATCCCATTCACTTTAACTTTCATAAACTCAAATATTCACTCTAAATTTCATAATACATACATATTTTCTCAAAGCCTCAAAGTCATCAAAACCACTCAATTCTTTTCTCATCAATTTCACATATTCACTCACTACCACAATACTCTTCATCCAATCCATCTCAAACACAATTCAATCCCCACAATTTAATCTCCAACAAGCCAAACCAACACAATTTATCAATTTCAACGCAACAATGGAGGAAATGCGCATACACATTCCTCTTTCACATAAGTCATCCAAAATCTCATACAATGTCTATAATTAACACAATCATACACAAAACACCCATTTCATGTATTAACCTCAATATGTCATTTTAATTGCTCCAATCAGCATTGCCCAAAATAAATCATTGCAACACACAAGAAACTCAATGTTTTTCATTTCATCAAATGCTCATGGATTCATTCATACTTTTCATCCATCACTAGGAACCATACCTAAATTCCTCATCAAATTTCATTTAATAACTTCTAATTTCCAAGGAAAAGTTTCGGGGTCCAACAGGTGGCTCGAATGGAGACTATTCGACTTTTGATTTCTTTTGCGGCTCAATGAAAGTGGAGCATTATCAAATGGATGTGAAGTCGGCATTTCCTAATGGTCTTTAGGAGGAAGAAGTGTATATTGAGCAACCACTCGGGTATGTGAAAGAAGGTGATAAAGGTAAAGTGTTAAAATTGAAGAAGGCGTTCTATGGTTTGAAGCAAGCTCCTAGAGCTTGGAACACCCGATTGATCAATATTTCAAGTCGCACAGTTTTATGTAATGCCCGTATGAGCACGCTTTGTATGTGAAGGTGAAAAATGGTGACATATTGGTGGTAGCTTTGTATGTTGACGATTTAATTTTTACGGGTAGTAATTGTAAAATGGTTGATGAGTTTAAGAAAGCCATGATGAGAGAATTTGAAATGACGGATTTAGGGCTAATGTCCTATTTTCTTGGTCTTGAGATAAAGCAAGAAGATGAAGGCATTTTTATTTCACAAGAGGCATATGCCAAGGAAATATTTAAAAAGTTCAAGATAGAGGATTGCAAACCGGTTAACACACCGGTTGATTGCGGTGTTAAGTTGTCTCGGCATGACAAAGGAAAGGTGATCAATGCGACATTATATAAGAGCCTAGTTGGTAGTTTGAGGTACTTGACATGCACTAGGCCAGACATTTTGTATGCAGTCGGCTTGGTAAGCCGGTACAAGAAGGAGCCAAGAGCAACATATTGGAAGACAATCAAACGGATTCTCCGTTACATTCGAGGTACTCTATCCCTTTGTTTGTTTTATAGTTCATCCTCTAACAAATTTGCAATTTTTAGCTATTTCGATAGTGATTGGGGTGGAGATGTGAATGATAGAAAGAGCACCTCAGGATTTGCATTTTACATGGGGAATACAGCTTTCACGTGGTTTTCAAAGAAGCAACCAATTGTGACACTTTCAACGTGTGAGGCAAAATATGTCGCTGTAGCGGTATGCATGTGCCATGCGGTTTGGTTAAGAAGGCTGCTCAAGGACATTAGTTTCAATCAAGATGAGGCAACACCAATTTATTTGGATAGCAAGTCGGCAATCGAGTTGGCAAAAAATCCAGTGCATCATGAAAGGAGCAAGCATATTGATGTGCGATTTCATTTTATTCGGGAGCAAGTGAAGTAGAAGAATATTAAGCTAATTCATGTTAAAAGTGAAGATCAAGTCGCCGACATAATTACAAAACCGTTGCCAATCAAGTTGTTTGAAAAGTTCAAGAGTCTTCTTGGCATCAAGGACAAAAGAGAATTAAGTTTAAGGAGGGGTGTTGATGACTAAACTTAATTTGTCTTGAAATTCGTAACAACACAGTGGACAGATTTTAAGGTTGTTTTAAATGAGAAGTTGAAGGGGCAAACGTTATCTATTTTTGGTGTATGACCTATGCATTTGGGGTGCTTTCGAGCCTAGTTTCTGATGATTCAAATCTCAGGTCGTTTGGAGTTTCCTACAAGAAGTTATAGCCAGTTTATTGAAAAGACATCAGAATTAAGAGTGTTGTATAGAATTCTGTTTTTATGCATTTATTCTTGTACGAATTTCTAGGAGTCTAACTTGATGTTTAAGGCTATAAATAGAGAAGTATGCTGTTGTAAAAAGGTCTAAGAGAGAGAAATAAAATTTTTAATACAAGAATTATCTAATTATCTCTTCCATATCTCTTGCTTCTTGATAATCGTCATTTTTATTTCCATCAAGATACCAGTAAAATGCCTATATTTATTGAGCGACAATTACAAAGTTTAAATTTTTTAAAGATAAAATTGAGAAAAAAAAATAAGACACTCCTAACACAGTAACCCTAGTCGAGCTCCTTCCTCACTAGCTCACTCAATCCTTTCTTATTTTCTCTCCACTCACTACAGTAGATGCATTTATTAGCTATGTTTTAATTGGAGACGATTACAAAATCGTCGCTAAAAGTAACCTTTTGGCAACGATTTACATATTCGTTGCTATGAGTAAACGATTTGTCGACAATTTATAAAATCGTTGATAAAGCGAACATATTTTACAACGATTAGAGACAATTGTTACAATAACAACAAGTTTTTACGACGGTTACCGAGTTTCGTCGCCAATACGAGAACATTTTGTGACAAACAGGAATATCAATGCAAGTTGTCATAGAAAATCAATGTACTTTGCGTCGATTACTAGGAAGCGTCGCAAATGGTGCCCACAAATAGCAACTCAAAATATTTTCGTCATCAATAATTAGATTTTTTACGACGATTAAGGCAATTATCGCACAAAGTTTGTACAAACAATATACTGAGCAAAAATAATTACAAAACTTACAGAATGTAGTACTTTTTGTGACAATTTGTATGATTCGTCACCATTATGCTAACATTTGGCTCAAATGTCTCTAACAAATAGCGACTGAAAAGTTTTTGATCGTGAATAATCTATCATTTGGTGATGATTTTAAAACTTGTCACATGATGTTCTAATAAACAATATATTTGGCAACAAGTGGTTTGAAACGTCGCAGAAGGTAACTCTTATGGCGACTATTATGAAATTCGTCGCAATTGCTAGCATTTGGCAGCGATTGCGCAAGTCGTCACAAAAGGTTGACGTTAATTTTTTTACAGGAATTTTGATAAATTTTTGTATGTGATAGTATTGTTCAAATTAATAATGTTTGGAAGATAGTTTGTTAATGCTAAGTTTACTTAATAATCATAGTTAAGGTTAATTAAAATTGACATTTATATAATCATAGTTAAGCTATCTTTTGTTGTCAAGTTGTTTTCAATGTTTTTTAACATAAAATTTGAAAAGTAAATATATTTTGGGCATTAAAAGATAATCAAACCAAAAATTTTAAATTTAATTGGATAAAAATATCATAAATTTAAGTTAACAAATATTCTTAATCATTCATATTTATTAACAGTAAAATAATTATTTATAAAATTTTGGAAATGGTAGCAATATAATATAGTGACATATGGTAAGTAGTACAAGATTTTAATTAGAAGTTTAACAATGCTTATAGATATACAACAACAACAATAACAACAACAACACCCAGTATCAATCCCGCTGATATGTGGGGTTTGGAAAAATCCAATAGTACGTAGTCTTACTCCTAACAAGTAGAAAGGTTTTTTTTAAAATTATTACAGACGGAACAATAAATAGAGTTTTAAGCTGATTCCATTGATAAGGACATGAAATAATTATTTTTTTAAATTCCAAGTGACATGAGAATCGATAAAGGAAAATGAGTTCCCCATATCTGGATTCCCAAAAAGGGTCCTTACGAATGCACCAATTGAAATAGTAAAAGATCTTCCCTCAGGTGTTGGGTTATTAACACCCTCTTTCAACAGGTTCTTCGCTATAGCTAAACTTCTAAAGGATGCAGTGAATGAATCTGCAGATACAGTATGGATCACTAAATCAGATGAACTATGAGTACAATGAATCAATCAACTTATCGGATCGATGTACTTTAATCATCTTTATTATTAAAATCGATCAATTTATCAATTAACAAGTTAATTTTTGTAAATTAACCGATTTCAATAAACTAAAATAAAAAAAGTTAATTTTCATTTTTTTCTTTAATTAAACTTCAATCTTTTTAATAGACAAAATTAGTCTTCTTTTTTAGTTCTTCAATTTTATTTAACCTTTATTACATATCAATTTTAGGACAGTCTAATACTAACTTTTTTTTCTTACCAATTGAATTTTTGGTCAAATTTTTAAAACATTGATTTCTACTTTGTCGTGCTAAAATTATTAGCTATAAGGAATCATTTTTAACCCATAATTTTTCCCAAATTATATTTTTCATTATTTTTTTGAAGTTTCACATTTTATTACATTTTCTTTTTTATAAAATGCATTTCATTTTTAATTATTTTTATTTTACTTAATTATTATTCAAACAATGTTACCAACAGTAATTCAAAAATTACTTAATTATAATTCAAACAATGCTAAAAACAATAAGATAAATTGAAAATGTTATCAATAATTATAATTAAATGATAAATTGATAATAGGAAAGTGTAATTAAAAATAAAATTTCGTCACTAAAACTTTTTAGCTACAATTACAAAATCGTCACTAAAACCTTTTAGCTACGTTTCACAAAACGTCTCTAATAACCTTTAGCTACACTCTAAAAAATGTAGCGAAATATATTCTGCTACAAAATAAATCGTTGCTACACATTATTACCTATGCCTACGTTAATAGAGCTAATTGCCTATCCCTTTTTGCGACGGACATGTGATCGTAGCAAAATATGTTGGGTGACGATTTTGTAAAAATGTCGCAGATAATTATTTGCTACCGGACTTTTGCAACCATTTGTGCAACGAATATTTATTGTTGCTAAAAAGGTTTTGCGATAATTTGTTGTCTTTTAGCGATGAAATTATTCGTCATCAAAACCTTCTGTTGTAATGACTGTCCATTGTCCATTTCAAGAAACAGCTGCTCTCCTCTACTGCAACACAACCACTAAGTTCTATTATGATACCATCAACACTTCAACCTCAATTTCCTCCTTACTATGACAACCACTGGTTGATTAGCTCCTTTTTATCGTATTTTCGCGACTTCATGCCCAGCATTACAGCTTCTCATCGCGAAATCACCAAACACTAGTTTCTCACTACGACAGTTGCCATCTTGTCCTTGTGAGATTGCCACCTTCTAGGCTTCCAGCTCTCGCACAACTCACCAAACCTGCTAGCCCACAATCGGCAACCTATGATTGACGATCCATAACTCACGATCAATAACCTGCCAGTTCTTGGGGGGTTGTTTGTTTGATTTTTTTGTATTTTTTAAGTTGTTCAGCTGCATTTGTGACTTGTGAGTATTGTTTGAGTTAGTTCGTTAGTTGTGCAATGTGTATCAAATTACCAATTCTAAGTTAATGTGTGAAATATTGAAATGCAGTTGTCCAAATGAATGTAATCAAATTGGGGTTGAAGGGTTGATATATTTTTTTGGTCTTATAACATCTTCAATAGCAAATATGTGTTCAAATCAATGGAAGCAAACTGAGGTTGATAGGTTATGGTTAAAGGAATGGTGGTGTTGGAGATATTTATAGTATTGTTACATAAATTGTTCAGATGGAGAAAATCAAGCTTTACACATAATTTTGTAACTTAAAACCAACAACTTCAATGATTTTTTTACATAGAAAATATAATTGGGTTTTGTTTTTAATCTATAGTTGAATATTAAGGATAAAAAGAGATGGTCAAAATTGAAGTTTATTGTGGAAGAAGTTCTATAAATCTTGTATGTTTGACATATTAAGAATAGCTTTGAATAATACTTGATAATTTATATTGTTAATTGTGTGCACATAAACGGAACTTCTAAGATTTTATTTTTAGTATTATGATTTATAAGGATGTACTCAATATAATGTGAGATTGTGAATGGATGAGTAATTATTTTTATCTTTTTATTTTTTTACAATAAAGCTATTTTTGTAATGTTCATAGCAATAAAACTGATGTAATAGACAAGAAATTAATATTGTATGTTTTTAACATAGGTACATATAAATTTTTCATTTTCCTTTACAATATCCATTTAACTTTTAATATGTCCAAATCTAAATTGTATCATCTACATTAGTAAAGAATCTAACTTGAACATGTTATAGTCATAACTCATAATATGTCATGAATATAGTAATAACATTTCCAATATATTAGCTTTATGAATTTTATTTTTTCAAGTATTTGTATATGATTAATTTTCTTATAATTGACTATTGAATTTTTATAAAAAAAAAGCAATCATGTTACATATACAAAATTATTTTTAATATGATGTTTTTAATTTAATTTTGACATATATCTTTATTTATTTTTACAGATAATTAGAATGAAGCTCAAATACTCATAATAATTTAGTTTCTTTAGGAAAATCCGATGATCCGATTTAGGTTCATGCTAGATTGGTTTCTATTATGAAGACTCGTACTAATAATTTATATTGCAATAAATATTTGAAAGTTAGGGGAATCATATTCAAAGAAATATTTAGCTAGGATCAAAGATGATGTAGAACCTTATAAAAAAAGTTAGTCACTATGTGAAATGATAAATAAAAAATTTACTTAAAGAGTAACAGAATGACAAAGATAGAAGGTAAAGACTAAACTATGAATTGGTAATGGAAGTTCTTTTTGTAATGGTCATATGATATTGGCAATGTTGAAAGTGGTATTCCTACCTAATAAGAAAAGATGCTTCAACTAATGAGAGGAAGAGAAGCAAATAAGTGTCTAAATTTTTTGCTCCAAGAATAACTATTGAAGCTCAACCTTCAATTCTTAGTACCTTATAATCTAAAGAAGCAACTCATAATATGAATATGGAAATGGTTAAATGGTGGTATGATGCTGGTGTATCGTTTGATATTACTTAGTCTTATTATTGGCAATCTATGGTAGGTGTTATTGCCTCTTAAGGTCCAAGATATAAAGCTCCTTTAATTGATAACTATGGAGGTAATCTTTTAAGCAGCTATGTTTATGAAATAAAAGGTTACTTGAATGAAAGAAAATGACTTGGGAAACTTATAGGTATTCAGTTATGTACGATGGTTAGAAAAAGAGAAGACATAAACCTAATATTAAATTTTTAGTTTATTATGCTAAAGGGATGATATTTTTCAAGTTCATTGACGCATCTAGTTGTGCAAAAAATGTTGACACTTTATTTGATATATTAGATGAGCTTAGGTCTAAATATTATATAGTTCATCACTGACTATGATGTGACTAATAAGCAACTATAAAATGGCTATAAAGTAAGTATAATTCTTTCTATTAGACTCCTTGTGATCCACATTGCATTGATCACATAGTGGAAAATGTAGAGATGGTAGATATTTTCCTATCATTTATGAAATTATGCAGAAAGTGAGAAAAGTGACTAAGTTCATCTATAATTGTGCATATGTTCTAAATTTAATAAGAAAGGATTTTAGCAATGGTAGATATTTGTATCGTTATACCATTACAAGATTTACAACTAATTCTTGTAACTTCAATATTTTGTTGTGATAATGAAAGAGATGAGACAAATGTTTACAAGTAATAAATAGATTGTATCTTTACATGTCACGTTTAATACTACAATGGATGTTTCCATAATTGTGCTTAAAGAATATGAATTCTACTCTTAATATTAATTTATCATTCGAGTTTGTGAGTCTTTGGTGAGATTATTTTTTCTTGATGATAATGATGAGAAGATAACAATAAGTTACTTTTATGATGTTATAAAAAGAGGGAAGGAAGCAATCAAAGCCAATATAAGAAATAGGCCTTTCTTCTATACACCTATCTTGCAATATTCAATGAAAGATGAGAAAGACAATGTTACTCCCCATTATTTGTTGTTGGGGCATCTTTAATCCTAATGTCTATTTTAGAAAAAGTTTTACAAAGAAAACTAAGGTAATAGGAAAATGTTATAAACTATCACAATAATTGTTTCACATAAGATGATGCAAGATCTCCCTGGCCCATAAATAGAAGCATACAAGGATGCATGCAGTAATTTTTGGATTCCTATTGCAATAATTCTTTAAAGAGGTAAAACTTAATCCAAACAATTATTTCTTCACTTTTTTTACTTGTTTAAAATTAATAATTAATTAATTTTATTTATAAGATTTTTTTGTTATCTTACAGTTACTTAGTAGGACTAATTTGAAAGGGGTGCTCCATAATTGTAAAGGTTTGTAATTTGAATTCGAAGTCAATTTTTAAAGGAGGTGTAAAAATAATAGGAGCATATTCATCCACTAAAAACAGAAATAGATTGAAACACAAAAGATTAAATGATTTGGTCACTGTGTGATACAATTTAAAGCTTCGAGAAAGATATGTTATTATCATTATTAAACTGAATATAATTCCTTGCAATATGTTGATAATTTAATTTTATTTGTTTACTAAGACTCTTAATAAAACAAGTAGTTCTATAAATCCAATTTATCTTAACCATATCAATCTTTTAGGGTATTGTGTTTTTGATGAACCAAGTTTCATAAATAAGAGTAAGTTGGAAGATAATCTTAAGTAGGAAAGTATTGATATTTCATTAGGTAAAATAAGTTTGAATAATGGCGATGATGAGACTACTTTCAATGATAAGGATTTTATGCTAAAGAAAAATTAGGGTCAATGTGATTTAAGTGAATATGTCATTGTATGAAGTTACAAGTTTTTAATTTTTTCTTTAATTTCACATGTATCTGAGGTATATATTAAATTCTATATATACATTATAAATATAAAATTTTTAACTATAAATACTTTTAGTTCAAGTTTCAGTTCTATTTTATTATGTTCCTCAACACAAACTCTTATTATAAAGCATATGAACTTGTATTGTTCTTACTTTATGATGTTTTGATGTCAATATTCTTTGCTATCTGATGAATTATTATTTTAAGCACTTTTTATTATTCTTAATTTTATATATGTATTAGAATTAAACAATCTTTTTGTATTAATTGTAATTATTTTTATATGAGAAATATTGAAAAATAATATTAATATAAAAAAGAGATAATTGTTGTATCAAATTTATATTATTATAATTTTTGGGATAATGTTGGTGTAAAAGTAAAAATTATATCACACAATATATCAAGATATTTTTTTGTAATTTTATAAAATTCAAGGATTATTTTATAATTTAAAAACTTACTCAAAACAGTAACTGATATTAACTGGTACTAATACCATATTGTACCAAAACTAAATCTAGTACGAAGTATAACTAATATTCATAACATTGCTACTTTATCTCTTTTTTTCTTATATTACTTATCTAATTTTTGGTTCCTTATCATATTCTTAACGGATGATACATAAACTTTACTAATAATTCTTATGGTCTCTAGTAAGCTAAAAATTTGCATTAAACTTTAGTATTACTTCTTATGTTCTCTAGTAAGTTAAAAATTTGTAGTCAAATACAAAGAGTATATTTAACATATATTTAAAAGATAATAATCATAGACTCTTCAATTATAATTTTATTTGTTTAAAAATATTGGATAAATTATGTAATTTCATCTTCAAGAAAAAAATATCACCCATTAATATTAAGCGATGAAATTGAAAACTTTGAAACTTAATAACTAAATTAATAGTAATGCTAAAATGTAAGGATATAGCATATAATTTTGCTAAAATAGATGTTGGTTGAAGTCATCTTGCAAATAAAGTTCATTGGTTTTGAGATGATACATTAAGAAGTGAAACTTGTATGTCTTTTTAAAACTTCCCAAATGAATTATCATACCATCATTCCTCCCTCTTAACTGATTGCTTAGCTAGTGGCATTCCCATCTTATCTCTTCACCTACAATTTTCGCTCTT
>JAOSBL010007004.1:0-10065 GCA_027568915.1 Erythroxylum roraimae | reverse complement strand
ATTTACAGGGATACACCGTGTGTAATTATCTCTATATAATAGGAGCCTGTATACTGTAAAAAATACAATCAATAAAATTACCGATTCTTTGATCCAATTGTTTGTACTTTCGTAATTCTCCATTTCTAAAGAGAAGTGTTTATTTAAGAGTGGATTTTTATATAAGCAAAAAGAAAAGACTAGCAATAGCAGGTTTTAATGAATAAAAAAGAGATGACAACAACTCGATTAAAATCCCGCTCATACATGAAATCTGAAAAGGTCCGGTAGAAGCTAAGAACATCCTCATTGAAGCTAGCACCATCATTGTTCTTCTTGTTTCAGCTCTTGGGCTGCTACCTGAACTGCTGTTCGAAAGTTAAACAACATTGCTTTTTGCAACGCTCCAGTTGGAGAAGATCCAACCTGCAAGCTTCCATCCCATCTTTCAGTCGAAACGATGAGGTCTGGTGAACTCTTGAAGATACGCGCATTGCCTGTAGTAGTGCTTAACACCTCCCCCAGTGGACCACCCACTGAAGTTCCCCAAGAGATCGGTGTCCAGTTTGCTGGCTTTTGGCCTGAAACGATTTGGATGGGTTCGAATTCGCGAGATAACTTCAGTGGCGAGAACGTAAGTTTATCCTGTGTTGGAAAGGATGATGATGATAAGAAGTCTTTGGAGAACATTGGGATTGACATTGAGAGTTGACTGTTGAGTCCAGTCAGATTTCAGCTCTTCAGGCCAACTAATGACTTGAGTTACTTCCCTGGTCCTTACAACGGTCATCCATGAATCTACGACGAGGATGTTGGTCTTCAGTTTCTTAGTCATTGAAATTTAGAAAAGAATCACAACTTCTGGTGTTCATGTAAGAACTGTAAGAAGGATTACCTAGGAAATGAGAGGAAACAGGTCCACACTTCAATGAAGGAGATTTGACGATTCCGGTATTATCTTGGGTATTGTCTTGCTCCAAAATGGTAAGAGTAGACCCCTCAGAATTTGGATCACCTTTGGAAGAGAAAATGGTTTGCATCGTGTATCTTGTCCTCCGCCAATTGAGTGAAATTTGTTTAGTTATCAACCAATTGAAGTAAACAATCTAAGAAACTTTTTCTTTTCTGTGAGGTGTTCTAGGTGTTTTAGGAAGGTCTTAATTATTGGAAGGCACCTTTAAGTCATTTACATTCAGATTAGTTCTCGCTCGAGTCAGATAAGTCTCTTACAGGAGGTAAAACTCTGACCCTAAATTTTAAATAACTGCATACATAAAAATGGTTCAAACCCGCGACCTCACTCAAACCAAAGCAAAAACTTGCGTAACGGAAAAAAAAAAGTACCCACCTCAAAAGGAATCTAAGTCCAACTCTCAGGAGCTAAAATTAAAAATGACATGATAAGGTCACCTTTATAGGAAAATTAAAGGAAAATCATTATCAACTTGTAGACTCATGGCTCAAGCACGAGAGATCATCATTAGTTTGCCTGTTGACAGATGCTTTGCAGGAGAATTGGCAGTAGCTGGTTGCAAGCTCTTAAACTGTTGCTGTGCGACAGCAAGGTTGTTGGAAGCACCTCCGCCGGTTAGAAATGACGTGGAAGAAGCGATTGGCAGCATCTTCGACTTGGTAGTCATGCTGCCAGCATGGCCAGTCCGGCCTTCCACAGGCTTTCTTGAACGATGACGGCCCTATTCATGTGCCTTTTACATTATTTTTATTTTTTAATTATAATTATTGATGACATTTTTAATACATTTATTTTACATAATGTTTAGATTTTTTTAATAACTTATTATACAAAATTGAATTAAAAATAATTAAAAATTAGAAGAATTTTATATAAACAATAAAATATCATTAGATATTAATTAAAAAAGTTAACAAAAATTCTTATGTATAAACTAAGACTATTTTCATCGTCACTACTTACATAATTCATGCCAAGTAAATTTTTATTAACTTTTCAAGCTTGGCAACTTTTATTCGTTATGTTCTAACTTTTGTTCATTGTATTCTAATTTAGCCTTAAGCGACTGGTTCTCTTCTCGAAGACAGGCAACATATGCTGGTCTTGATAAGGATGAAGCAATTGGCTTAGGGCCAAACCCAAAACTTTGATGTAGCTGGATCTCGTACTAAGCACGTTGTCGCAAATATCATCTACATTTGGCTCATTTCCATTAGACAATGATGTCTGCAGTAACACCTGCATCTTATTTGAAAATTTAAAACACGTTATTACAAATGTCATCTATATTTGGCTCATTTCCGTTAGACAATGATGTTTGCAACAACGGCTGCATCTTATTCTAAAATTTAAAAAATAAAATCAATATTCAATTCAAATATTCTTAGTTAATACTACATAAATAAATAAACTTAAAATTAAAACAAATTGTTATACTTACATAATTATTATGCGCTTCTTTAAACATCCAACTTTCACCTTTCTTATAATGTATCAGTTTGTAAAATGTAATCCTATCACATTCTTTTCCATGTAGTCCCTTCTGGCTTTGTTTTATATATATAAAAAAAAGAATTGAAAACATAATAAATAATATTGTATTTACTGATATAATTATAACTTTTAAACAAAGAAATTATATATTCATTCTGTACGACAACAAATGATTTGGAGACTTGGTTATGAGGAGTTTTATTTTTTTCTCTGTTAAGCTTGGCCTTCTCACGCTTTTCTTAAATTAAAAAAAAAGTCATTAAATCGAGTAACAAAATTAATGGAAGCAAATATGAAGGGAAAGAAAATGAACCTAAACTTTGGGAGAGGCCCAATAATCACACAAACTGTTTCAATTTTTTGGAGATATCCTTTCCGAAACATGTCTTCTTGTCTCCTTATTCGAAGGAAAATATTTGTAGTATTTATGTAATCAATAACGATGATTCTTGGTCTTTTGTTTCAATAATGAAGTCACACTGCTTGAAACATCAAAGTTGTCTATATCAACAATATTGAGGTTCATTTGTGAACAACAAGTAAAATTTAAATTAATCTTTAAATAAGTAAAATAAAATTATATATAATTAAATAAATCGAGAGATTTTGGTGTTGAAACTTCTAAACAACCTTCTAATTTTTGCCCAATACAATATAGTTGAGGAGAAAAATTGCTTCACTTTACTTGCAAGGACAAAAGAGTCATTATCATACTATGTCTTACCAACATCAATGATAGTAATATTTCCATTCACTTTCATGTGAGCAAATTTAAACCATTTACACTTAAATAGAACAACCTTTTTTATCCTTGATGTAATGCAACTCTATTATTTCTGAGATGATACCATAAAAGTCAATAAAATCATCGTTATGACATCCTTCAACAACAACATCATAATTTTGGCTTCTAAGTTGACTGTCTCAATCTTGTATGTGAAATCTAACTATATTAACAATGCAACCTGTATATTTTTTGCTACACATATGAGGCCCCACAGGTCAAAACATATAATGTTGTTGTTGTCTCTTGCACGTTACAGTTATGTAACTGTATCATCTGTAGGATAAAATATAATTAGAAGTTAATATGACATACAAATTGTCATAACTTTATATTGTAAGACAAAAACTTACTCGAGTCCTAAACCAAGATATGAACTTAATCTTATGTCTTTCTTCAATATTAACGATCTGTTTGCTTCGGATCAAATCTTTGTGCTGTCTATTTAAAAAAGTGAATAGAGATCAGGAAATATGAAATTTTGAATCAAAAGTAATATACATACTTCATATATATATCGACTTCCTAGCAATTGTACAGAATATACCAATGGGCAATTTCGAGTTCGTCTTTAGTTAACTTCATATATTTTTCGACACCAAGTGGCCTTACTTTTTGGGAGAAAATTGACAAGCCACCATCTTGATCAAAATCAAAGTTACATTCTTGTCTATTAAATCTTGTCTCCACGTCATTTAAGTACATCGAGCAAAATGTTAAGCATTCATTTACTATAAAAGCTTCTGCAATAAACCCTTCAGGTCAAGCTCTATTATGCACATAACACCTAAGAGAGCATAAAAACTTAAACAAAATATAAAACATTAATAATTGTTAGTAGCTAATAACTTTAGAAAAAAGTATAAGTTAATATAATTTACCTTTCAATAGAGAACACCCATTGAAATTAAACCAATCCACAAAGTTTTGCCTTATGTGGTAAGTGAACTATCAAATGCATCATAAAATCAAAAAAAGATAGGGGGAATACTAGTTCAAGCTTACATAAAATCAAAGCTATGTCTTTTTCCATTTTCTCAAGCTCTTCAACTTTCAGTGTCTTGCAACATAATTGCTTAAAAAACTCACTCATTTGACCTAAAGTTACGAACACATCCTTTGGCAAACACCCACGTACTCCAATAAGAAGTAATCGGTACAGAAGTATATAACAATCATGGCTTTTCAACCCTGATACTTTTCCCTTTTTAACATTCACACAACGGGCTATATTAGATGCATACCCATCAGGAAACTTGTCTGATTTAAGAAATTGACAAAATGTTTGCTTCTCTCCTTTTTTGACATGTTGTAACATGCAGGTGAAATGATGTATGACCCATCATCTCTTTTTTTCAAATGCAAATCTTTTCTTATATTCATATCTTCCAAGTCTAATCTATTCTTAATTGTGTCTTTTGATTTTCCATCAATTCCCATCAAAGTTCCTAAAATATTCTCACAAATATTTTTTTCAATATGCATCACATCATTATGGAAAATTGAAAAATATGCTTTTGCTTTCTATTATTTGGGCTTTTGCCAAGTGTAATGTCACCTAAATGTGATAGTTAGTAAACCACATCATCACCAGACAAGTGCAAAGGAGCTTCACCCAATTCTACTTTGTCGTTAAACAATTTGCTATTTTTTCCATCTATTCCCATGTTCTAAGTAACGACGATGTCCATATAACATATTTTACTTCGTAGCCTCATTAAATAATTTTGATGGTTACACGCAGGATAGGCCATATATCCTTTAGTGCTCCATCCAAACAAATTCTCATAAGCTGGAAAATCATTTATAGTCCACAAAATGGCCATATGCATTATAAATGTTTCACCTTCAACGACATCAAAAGTTTCTAACCTAACCTCCTATAGAATTACATGTATACATCGATATCCTTTCTAGGACCAATAGGCCCTGGAATAAATAAAGACAATAACATAAAAGGCTCCTTCATACACTTCTATAGAAGTAAATTGAATGGCATTAGAATTACCGGCCACGTGTTGTAAGAAGTACTCATTACATAAATGATTAAATCCCTCTGAGGCTAAACCAAGTCGAACATTATGACAATCCTATGCAAACCATGGAAACTTTCCATCAAAGTCTTTCTATGCCATTGAGTCTGTTGGATGATGCATAATGTTATCATCAATGCGTTTCTCTTTATGCCACCTTATATCTATGGTTGTTTTTGTTGACATAAAAAGCCTTTGTAGTTATGGTTTAATAGGGAAGAATCTCAAGATTTTATATGGTATCTTTTTCCCTCTCCCATCATCCACTCGCCACCTTGATGTACCACAAATGAGACACTATTCAAGGTCTTTACTGCCTTTTCAAAATATAGCACAATCATACTTACTAGCATGTATTGATATATATCCTAATCCAAGGTCCCTTAACAATTTCTTTGCATCATTGTAAGATTTAGGCAATTTGTGTCCAATAGGTAATGCATCATTGAGTAAGTTGATTAACATATCAAAAGACTTGTTACTCTATTTATTATAGACCTTCAAATGCAATAACTTGACAACCAAAGATAGCTAAGAGAAATTCGAGCACCTTGGATATAATTCTTCTTGTGAAACATTTAATAACTTTCTAAAATTATCTTCTGTAATACTACCAATTATGTTTGGCAAAACAGTTTAATTCATAGTCTCCATTTAATTCTCATAATGAAGAATATGAGAATTTCACAGATAAGCCTCACGAGAGTTGCATCACAAGTTTCCAACCTATATATCATCCTAGGGGTTTATTATGCCTCGGATCATCCATAAGAGATCAAACTCATTCCATATGTAGTAAATACTTATGTTATTCATAGAGTTGGGTCTTAGGACTTAAAACGTAAAAAATGCTTATAACTATGTGATGGGGCTTAAAATGAAATCTATATGCTTAGAGTGAACATTAGGACATTAAAAAGAAAAAAATGCCTAGAGTCAAGTTAGGAAATGGATAAAATGCCTATAATAGATCTTAATGTTTTAAAATAAAGAAAATTCTTATAATAAATTATTATCCTGAAATTGAAAATTTAATACTTGGAGTTGGAACTTAGAATTCAAATTGGAATTAATGTACCTAAAACGAATACCACAATTTGAAAGTTAAAATATAATGCTTACAACTTGGTCTTGGAGATTAAAATAGAGAAAATGCTTAGAGCTAAGTCTTAGGTTTTTTTAACTAATACCTAGATTGACACTTGTTGATAGGATTGTAAGATGGGTCATTGACTTACAATCAATTATCACTATAATGTCAATAGAAGCATAGGATATATAGCAATTACTCAAGCAGAACATATGAAACATTTTAACATAATCGCATCAAAAGTTTCATCGAACACTTGATACACATTATAAATTCATCCCAAACTAACTAAAAGAAATCATGTCTTTTCCCTTTCTTCACTAGCATTAATACATTCAAAGTAAAATGCAACCATTGACAGTCCAAACAATCACAAACAACTAAAAAAAACATCGAACAACCCATCCAACATCAAAGCTTAAAACACCAAAATTGCAAGCACAAAAATACCCAAGAACAAAGATTCAACGACTTGCCTCGACCAACGATTCACCGGAGACGATGGAAGTAAACAACAACATATGGTGGACTCACAAATGAAGAGGACAAAAGGATAGAGAATGGAGAGAAAATGAAGAACATACGCGCAGGAGAGGAAAGGCCGAAAGAAAATCGCACAATTCGTCGCCAAATGCTAATCAGCAATTGAATATTTGGCTATTAATTTATAAAATCATCACCATTTGGATTTACATGCTGCAACAATCATCGCCAGATGTTAATCATTAGCCAAATATTTGGCTACCAATTTACAAAATTGTCGCCAATACTATGTTTTTATATTTTGCAAAATTATTTTAATATATAATAAAAATAAATTACTATCTAATTTATATATATTAAATACAGTTTTGTGAGACCACATAAAATTCTTAAATCATATATAGTAAAAGAGGTTAATAAAAAGTATAAATGATATTTTTAACTATATTTATTCTTACACTTATACAATCATTATGATTAATATTAAATTTGATCTTTGAAATTTGTTTTTAACTAAATTTATTTTTAGGCTTACAATAGATTTTGAATAATATTAAATTTGATTTTTAAGAATATGATATTAATAAGTATATTAATATTTAATATTGACTTCCATTTTCTAATATATTGCAATGTATTTTTTAATTAAATTGCTATTATTACTATCATATAAGGTAATTAATATAATGTTATATGAATGTGTAGATAATAATTGTGACCATTATAATGATTTATTAATTATTACATAATATATAAATTTTCTCATATCATACTTCTGTAATATATTACTCTATTTAATCATAATTTTCTATTTATTATATAAAAATTTCGTACTGTTTGATATAATTTATATATTATATATAATTATGTTAGCCAAATGTGAAGTCAAATGGTAATGAGATACCATTTAGTGACGAGTTTCTAAATCCTCACCAAATGGTATATTTCTTCCGATTTTATCAAAAATGACATCGTTTAGCTTAATAAAAAATGATGGCGTTTTTTACTAGGTTATTAACACAAAAATGAAATCATATTTGTTTTCGTGTTAGCCATCATACTTCCTCTTGATAATCTGTCGAAGAAGTGTTGTCTCCTCTTTTGTGGTTGTCTCCTGTCTTCTGGTCGTCATTGTCGAAGAAGTGTTGTGTTTTTTGTTGGTACATATTGTTCTTCTTTTCTATTACCAAGAACCCTCTTTAGTGTACTCTATTTTTCTGCTGCATTTTGGAGTTTTATATGGGTTTTTTGTTTTACTAATGGTGTATAGGTTTCCCTTTCTGTTTGTTTTTGGAAGATAGTGAATTGTGTTTTTGTGTTGGATGTGTATGAGCAGACTTCTTTTTTCCACCTTCCATGCTTGTTTGAGGACACCTTGCTAACTGTTTGATAAAAGGTCTACTATAAAATAAAGGCTAAATCTACAACGGATGTTTACGTACATATTTACCATATGATTGCTTTTGTACCAAATCTATATCACTTATTCATCATAAGGACTTTATTTTAACATGTCACAAAGCTGTGATTAGACATAACAATTAAAAGTCAAATGGTCAAAACCAAAAATATTAGCAAGGCATCAAAATCTATATAGGTAACAAACATATAAGTTTGAATATTTAATTCAACCCAGTTAGGAATGGTTAATTACTTCATATGAAGAACAATTACCATCACATTGAGTTTTCTTCCTGCTACCTTTCTTACTTTTTCTTTTTTTGGTACTTTTTTATGAATACATATATCAATAAACCAAAATTATTAATTTGAACCATAACACAACACGTAAGGATTGCAATATAGTTATAAAATAAAATAATAAGGTTATGGCTCAAAGGAGCTAACTAGGGATATAGAATTGGAGTGGGTTTTTAAGTCAACACTTGTAAAACAATGAAAGCCTTTTTTTTATTCTTATAGCCTTTTTTATTCTTATACATACATATTTTAATTAGGTCTTTAAATGTTCCCTACAAGTTCTAGAGAAAAATCCTAATATAAGACAATACACTTCAAAGGAAATATATATTGATTTGAGTGTTTTAATCTTTTATGGCTCAAAATCTTAAAATTTATTTGAAATCAGTTTAACTTTGCATGATGCCTTATCATTTGATCATCAAAGTTTATAAAAGTGCATAATGCTAGGTAATTTAACCGTTCGACATATTTTACTCTTATTCTTAAAAGGCTAAATCTTTTAGCATACACACATTTCAAATAAGAATTCTTCTATTGACTTTTCAGAATAAAACTATTTACATTAATTCATCGTTAAATGTCAACATGGCGACTAGTTTGCGATAGTGGAAATGAGCTCCGCTTGGAGGAATATGGAAAAATTCTCCCTAATAAAGAACAAATTGATGCAGAACAAATCTCCTCATCAAACGCTAATCATCCATTGCCTTCTATGGTTGATCTTCTTCTTCATGGTTTTAAATATCATCCGAACTACCTTTGTTTCTTTATTATATGTATCTCATTTTTTGTTATGAAGCTATTAGATGAACATTTGATTATATATATTATATGTTGTGTTAAGCTTACTCGAATGTTTAAAAGAACATAAATGAAAATGAAGGTGGTGGCAGTGGTGGTGTCCCGATAGTCCGCATAGCATTAGAAAAAGCAATTGTTTTAGAACAGTGGTCGATTGCAAAAATTATGTTTGTTCATTATGACGATGATAAAGTTTATCAATCGGTACACAAGTGTTCGAATTTGGGTTCCTAATATTGTTTGATTTAACTTTGATTGTTCTATATTCTTTGCTCATTTGGTGAAATGTTTAGTACATGCAGTTCATCTAATACCATCATGCATAGTACATCTGGGTAATCGTTCACCATATCTTCTGCAAATTTAGTTAAAGCAAAGATGTTGTTGGAAGAGGGTGTCAATTCACCAAACCCTGAGGAAAGATCTTTAACTGTTTCAATTGATGGCTTAGAACATGGAAGGAGCCTTCTTGAGAATCCAGACAGTAGAAACCCCTTTACCTTTTCTACCGACTCTAATGTCACTTCGAATCCAGAAAAAAAAAATTTCTTTTCCTTTTCAATGAAACATTAAGGGTGAAACTTTATTTATTATTTTATTTGTAATAATTTTTAAACTTCTAATTAACATTTTGTAGTACTTATATACCAAATATCATTATATCATAGTGCTTAACATATTCCAATATTTTTATGAATATTATTATTTTATTGTCAATAAATAT
>JAOSBL010006995.1:0-10065 GCA_027568915.1 Erythroxylum roraimae | reverse complement strand
TAAGAGTTGGGTTCCGGAAACGGTGCCCAACATGTTTGGTATCAGAGACAGGTTTTTGAATGGATGTTCGTTATGGTCTTTTGTTTAGAGTTGGGTTTCGGAAACGGTGCCCAACACGTAAGTATACGAGGTTGTTGTAGTATACGGTGGCGTCCCAAGGTCATCTCATAAGGAAGTTCTTAACTATAATAACTTGATTAAAAATAAGAAATTAAAAAAGAAATTTAAGAAAGTGTAGAGATTGTGAAATTATGAAATTAAGCAAAAAGAATGAATTGTATGGAATTGATATAAACATTTCAAAGATATATTAGGGTTTACACTTCGATCCAATTTCATGCCTAAATTCTTAAACTTCCCATTAATATAATCTGCAGGGTTATTCTCTCTTCAATCGAATTAGCAACTATCAATTTAATAGTTCTCACATTCATAAACTAACAATTACTAATCGTTCGAAGTTACGAATTAAGCAATCCTTAGAACTTATATTTTTAATTCATTCTTAGGGTAATTGATTGTTTACTTTCAATATCAAGTTTCATCTTTCGATTCTTCACTCAAAATCTTAAGACTAATAGGTGGACAATCTATTATCCTAGCATTCAACATAAAACATTCAATCCATGAAATATGTATATTAATGGGAATTATCAAATCAAGACATTCAATTAAATCTAGATGCAAACCTTAGAGTAATTTAGCTCATCATCAAAGTAAAAATAATACTCTTATCAACTGGATTCGAACCAATAAATTTCATTGTATCAAGAAGAAATTGAAACAAGAAAAATATGCAAACCTAAAAGAATAGAGAACAAAAGAAGCCTTGAATGATGACTGGGAGTGAAACTCTCGTTCGCTTTCTCTAACTCTTAATTAATGTTGATGAAAAACTCCATTGATTCTCCCTCTGTAACTCTCTTTCCATATAACTATGTCGTCCTATTTAGGCCACAATCTCTTCACATTAGTTGTAGCCCCGCAATGGATCCTCTTTTAGTTAAAACAAATCCTTGTAGCTAAAGTTATGGGCCAAAAACAAAGGGAAGGTCAAATTAGGTTGAGACAAATTTCATATCTCATTCTCAACCTTTTTAGCCCCTCAAAATAGCACTTTTGTGCCTCAATTTTTACATAGGAATTATGGCCCTGAATGTTGGTTTGAATTTTAGCTTTTGAATCACCTCATTTGGATCTCATAAACCTCAAATATGTCCATGTAAAGCTTCAGTGGTTAGGCTGCCAATTCTACCGAAATAAGTTTATTTTGAACAAACAGTTGCTAGTCCAAACGACTTCAAACAGCTACACATCTTGGCTTCCTTAAAATCTTGAGATGTCCTCTAAATATTCTCTGTCCTTTTTAAAGTCTTCTCCTCAAGTCCTTAAAGCTCAACCTAAACATAAACATCAATCTTGAACAAACATCTTAGAAAAAGACTAAAAATTGAACAAAAACTATCCAAAACCTAACACAAAATACATTATAATAGCAATTAGGAAAGATGTATTTTTATGGTTGATCAAGGTATATTTCTAAGGCATGTTGTGTCTTATAGGTGTACAGAGGTTGAAAAGTCTAAGATTGATCTCATTTTTTCTTTACCTTACCCCTCAAATGTGCAAGAAGTTCATTGTTTTCTTGGCCATCTAGGTTTTTACGAAGGTTCATCAAGGATTTCTCGAAGATAGCTTCTCCTTTATGCAAGATGTTACAATAGGATATCCCTTTTGAGTTCAACGACAAATGCAAGGAGGCTTTTGACAAACTTAAGGAGCTTTTATCATCCTTTCTAGTAATATAACCTCCAAATTGAAGCCTTCCCTTTGAGATCATGTGTGATGAAAGTGATCATGCAATGGGGGCAGGTATAGAATTAAAAGTGGAAAAAGATGTGCATGCTATCTACTATACTTTGAAAACTTTGAATTAAGCCCAATTGAATTATTCCACATCTAAAAACAAGTTTTATATATTATGTTGCTTTAGAAAAAAAATCCATACTTGTTGGGTCTTAAAGTTATTATTTATTCTGATCATGTAGTTTTGAAGTACTTGCTGACCAAAAAAAAGAAAAGTTAAGGTTAATCAGATGGATTTCCTCCTTTAGGAGTTTGATTTAAAAATAAGAGATAAGAAGGAGGCACAATATGTGGTTGCTAATCAGCTTAGCCATTAGGTCTAAGAAGAAGATTATGTCTGCTTGAGAGAAACATTTCAGATGAATAGTTATTTTTTGGAAATTTGACACCTCCATGGTATGCCGATATTGTAAATTTCCTAGTTAACAACAAGTTACCTATAATTTTGTCTAAAGCCCAAAGGGACAAGTTAAAGAGTGAAGCCAAGTCATAAGAAGGTGTGTTCTTAAGAGTGAGACGCTTTCTATGTTGACCTTCTGTAATTCGTACACTTATGGAGGGCACTTTGGAGTAAAATGGACTATCTATAAGGTTTTGAAGAGTGGTTTTTATTGGCCCTCATTATCCAAGGATGCATATGTCTTTTGTAAGTCATGCGATAATTGTCAACAGTCAGGAAACTTGTGCTGTAGAAATCAAATGCCACAACCCCCACCCAATCCTTTTTTGTAAAATCTTTTATGTTTAGGGAATTGATTTAATGGTAACATTTCTTCCATCTTTTGGCTTTCATTATATCTTACTTGCAGTTGATTATGTTTCCAAGAGGGTGGAAGCTAAAGCCACCAAGACTAATTATGCTAAAGTTGTTGCAGTTTTTATCAAGTCTACTATCCTTTCTAGGTTTGGGATGTTAAGAGCCATCATAAGTGACAAGGCAACTCACTTTTATAATAGGCTAATGGAAGCTTTGTTCAAGAAGTACTATATCATAAACAAAGTTTTCACCTCTTACCATCCCTAAATAAGTGGCTAAGGTAAGGTGTCTAATAGAGAAATCAAGTCCGTCTTAGAGAACAGTTTAACCTAACAGGAAGGAGATAGGTTATTAATTTACATATCAATTTAGGATATTTTTGGAGCATATTGGATAAATATTATCCTAATTACGGTATTTTTACATTATTTTTGGAGGTTAGGAAATATGGAGCTATTTGGAGAAAAGTAGCAAAAACATGTAGCAAGAATTAAAAGCAATATGGCAGTGCATAAACCAGCTGCAGGGAGACCAAAATGAAGCACAGCCAAGATGAAACGCAGGATACGCAGCAGATGAGAAACGACGTAGTAGCAGAAGATGTAACCAGCGTAGATGAGACCGACACGCAATAGCTGGAGGATGTTTGGCAAAGAAGAATGTTGTCGTTTGGCCAGCAAAACGCAGAAGTTGTGAGAAGCAGCAACAAGGGTTTTGATGCGTGGAGTTTTAAACAAAACTAACATAGCAGCGTTATTTGAAAAAAAGAGGGTTTTGGTTTTTTAAAGAGAGGAAGACGTCTTGTGTGGCAATGGAGGGGCCTTTCATAGCATAAAAAAAGGAGGGTTTTAGTTTTTTGAAGGAAATAGGGATGTGTCTTTTGGAAAAAGGCAGTACAAGGGCTGCTTTCTAAAGAAGAAAGCGATAAAAGAGTAACCAGCCGCAGCTACGTGGGTGAGTTTTTCGGCTGGACCTTTTGGCTCATCAATATTAGGTGTTACTCTAAACTTCTTCGTACGTACGCAAAGGTTGTAGAGTTTTACACCTAGAGTTCCCCAAATTTTTCTCTTCTCTAAACTTCTTCCGTAAGATAATTTAGTTTTGAAGAATTTTTATGTGTTCTTTCTTTTCTGTGGCTTGTAATAATTGTTTTATTCTAGTTAGAGGATTATATTGAAACCTTCATTGTAAATCGATTGTGAGATCGAATAGTTTTCTTGAATTCAATTGTGCATGGATATTTAATTAATTCCTGAATTTCATTGATTTTACAATGGCGTTGAGTTTTATTGAATAGATGTGTATATTTAATAATCATGAAATAATCTACTGCTAATTAAAACGACAAATTCATAATTTTTATTGATTTTAATAAGTGGCAATCAGCATAATTTATTTCCTCATTAAAAAGTTTAAATATGTCGTGGAATTAATTAATCTAATTGCAATAAACCATCTGTTGAGTTTGTTGGTTAGAATTGATTCTTTCTAGATTTTAAGGCTGTCAAAACATTAAATCCTACGAGCTACCTCTGAGGTTGTTTTTCAATTAGGGAGTAATTATTCAATCTATTTGTGATTACTGTACAAGTTAAGGAAAGATTGGTTATTATAGGTCTCTTCTTAATAACTCGAACCAATTTATTCATGAATGTGTTGAATTGTATTTGCATCAATGATCAATTGAATGAATCAAGGTGGAAATAAATTCCTTTAACTAGAATTATGTTTTATTGGATTTCAAATCAATTCATTTTTGTTATTTTTAATATTATGTTTTAACATAATTTCCAAACCCCCTTTTTTTCTTAATTGTTTAAAAGAGATAAACCATCATTCCCTAAGGAGACGACCTTACTCCACTGTAACAAGTTAATATTCTAAGTAGGTTAATTATTTTTGGTTGATTTGACATTCACCAAATTTTGGCGCCGTTGCTAAGGATTGGTGTCAAGGATTTATTTCTTTTACATTGTTGTTTTACTTTTGTTCTAGTTGATGACTCGCTCTTCTCATACAGGTGATCTAATTTTTGATCTAGAAGTCAAGAAGACAGTTAAGGCTAATAGCAAAGCGAAAAAACAAGAAGAACATTTGTGTGCTTCAACGTCTTATTTTGAAGAATTAGAGTGTGATTTTAAATAAGAAGAGACTAAAGAGACAATTATTGAAGAGCCAATCACTGAAGAAGAAAGGCCAATGGGTGAGCGAACACAACAACGAACATTCAGGGAGTTAGCAACTCTTGATGATAACCAGCAACCTTTGTGCATTGAATTTCCTAATATTGGAGCACCTTTTGAGCTTAAATCTGGTTTGATACACTTATTGCCAACTTTCCGTGGACTTCCAGGCGAGGATCCTCATAAGCATTTGAAGGAATTCCATGTTGTTTGCTCATCAATGAAGCTACACGGAGTTACCAAAGAGTAGATCAAGCTTAGAGCTTTTCTATTTTCATTGTTCGACCATGCCAAGGACTGGCTCTATTATTTACTGTCTGGATCCATAACCATGTGTAATGAACGGAAGAAGCAATTCCTAGAGAAATTATTCCCTGTTTCCTGTGTTACAAACTTTAGAAAAGATATTTATGGAATCTGACAATTCAACAGAGAGGCACCGTAAGAGTATTAGGAGAGATTCAAACAACTATGTCCGAGCTATCCTCATCATCAAATTCTAGACCAGCTGCCTATCTAGTACTTTTATGAAGGTTTGCTACGAATGAATCGAAATATGATTATTGTCGCAAGTGGAGGAGCATTGGCGAATAAAACCATAGATGAACCAAGGAGTTTGATCTCTAGCATGGTCGCTAATGCACAACAATTCAGGACTCGACAAGATAACGCCCCACAAAGAGTTAATGAGGTAAGTGTTTCTTCCACTAATCAAAGATTAGATGCTCTGACTTCTTTGGTGGAAAAATTGGTTGTAGGAAAAATTCAACAGGTCAAAACATGTGGTATTTGCTCTATAACAAGTCATGCGATAGACATGTGTCCAACTCTTCAAGAAGACCTAATTAGTAAATAAATGTCATAGGAGGATTTCTAGGACCACCGTAAAAGAGATATGATCCCTATTTGAATCACTACAATACAGGCTGGCGAGATCATCCTAATTTCAGTTATGGAAATAAGCCACCAGGATTTCAGTCACATCCACCTCAAATGAGACCACCAATTCTACCACTGCAAGCATCATCATCTTCTAAGCCAAGTATGGCTTTAGAGGATATTGTGAAAAGTCTAGCTACTAACACTCAAACTTTTCAATATGAGCCAGTATCCAAAATCTGGAAAAGCAAGTGTCCCAATTAGCCACAACCATGAGCAAAATGGAATGTGGAAAGGGAAAACTCCCTACCTAGGTAGAAATTAATCCAAGGGAAAACACTAGTGTCATGACACTTTGAAGCGGAAAAGAGGTGCAAAGCCATATACATAAAGAGCAAGCAACTAAAGAGCCTCAAGATGAAGAGAACAATACCCCTTCAAATGAATCAACAAAGGAGGTAAGTAATGAGTCGGTTAATACAAAACCTAAAATTATGATTCCCCTACCTTTTCTTAGCAGGTTGGTAAAACCAAAGAAAGAAGAGAAGGAAAAGGAAATTTTGGAGACCTTTCGCAAAGTTGAAATCAACATCCCTCTACTGGATGCTATTAATCAAATACCAATGTATGGAAAATTTCTTAAGGATATGTATTCTAAAAAGAGAAAACATGAGATTTAGGGAAAATTTGTAGTTGGTCAAAATGTGCCTGTTGTCGTGCAAAGGAAAATGCCACCAAAGTGTTGAGATCTAGGTATGTTTGCCATATCATGTATTATTGGCACAAATACAATCAAAAAAGCTATGTTTGATCTAGGATCTTCAATTAGTGTCATGGCATTGTCAGTTTATAGCTTGTTGAATTTAGGACCGATAAAGGCAACCAATGTAGTAATTCAACTAGCTGAGAGATCTGTAATTTATCTTGAAGGCATGATTGAAGATATTTTAGTTAAAGCAAATGAACTTATTTTTCCTACTGATTTCTACACTGTGGATATGGGTAATGATGTATCTCATGATGCTTTTATTATTCTTCTAGGAAGGCCATTCATAAAAAACAGCAAAAGCTAAGATTGATGTTATTTTAGGTAGTTTAACTTTTGAATTTGATGGTAATGTTGTCACTTTTAATATGCCAAATGCCATGAAACACCCAGATGACCATGATTTTTTTTTCTTCATATTAGCATGATTGATGCTATTGTGGAGAACATTTTGAAAGTGATTTGGTGTAGGATAAGTTGGTGGTCGTTTTAAGGAACAATCTGACAAATAGGGATGCCGAATTAGGGAGTGAGATTGAGCTTAAAGATGTTATTATGGAACTTTCATCTATACCAGAGATAGAATACAGGTCAGTGAATAGTTATATTCAGTTACCCATTATTTCTGAAAGAATTCTTCCTTCTATTGAATAGGCTCTTAAGCTCAAGTTGAAACCTTACCTACACATCTTAAGTACGTGTATTTGGGGGAAGGTGAGACCCTACTAGTCATCATTGCCAATGATTTAACCATGGTGCAAGAAGAGAATTTGATACTAGTGTTAAAGGACTATAAATAAGCCATTGGTTGGACCTTGGCGAACATCCCTTCAGTATGCATGCATCGCATCCTCCTCGAACTTGACTCCAAACCTATGAGAGACCTCAACGCAAGTTGAATCCAGTAATGAAAGATGTGGTGATGAAGGAACTTCTGAAACTATTAGACTTAGGGATTATCTTCCCTATTTCTGATAATCAATGGGTAAGTCCAGTGCATGTGGTTCCAAAAAAACAAGGCTTTACATTGGTTAAAAATGAAAGTAATGAATTGGTGCCTATGAGATTGCGAACTAGATGGTGGATATGTATTGAACAAGAAAGGACCATTTCCCACTCCCGTTCAATGATAAAATGCTTGAAAAGTTGCCAGGTAAACTATTTTTTTGTTTCTTGGATGAGTATTTTGGTTATTATCAAATTGTTGAAGCTCCAAAAGATCAGGAAAAAAAACAACCTTTACTTGTCCATTTGGTACTTTCTCATATCAATGTATGCCTTTTGGATTATCTAATGTTCCTGGAACTTTTCAAAGATGCATGATGAGTCTTTTCTTTGACTTGATTGAAAGGTTTTGTAACGTTGCATTGACACAAACCTTGTTCTTAATTTTGAAAAATGTCATTTTATCGTTAAACAAGGAATAGTTTTGGGTCATATAGTTTCAGCAAGGGGTATTGAGGTTGATAAGGCCAAGGTCTATTTAATTGGAAATTTACCATATCCTACTAATGTTAGGGAGGTTCATAGTTTTCTTAGTCATGCAGGTTTCTACCAAAGATTCATAAAAGATTTTTCCAAGATCGCTCAACCATTTTCCAGATTGTTGCAAAATGATGTGACTTTTGCATTTGGTGAAGAGTGTCAAAGTGTCTTTAAGACATTGAAGGCATTGCTCACATCTACTCCAATCATACAAACTCTGAATTGGGAATTGCCATTTGAACTCATGTGTGATGCGAGCCATTATTCTATAGGGGTTGTACTTAGGCAAAAGTTGATAGAAAAAGCCATGTTATTTACTACACATCAAGTACATTGAATCCTGTACGATGCAACTATACCACTATCGAAAAGGAGCTTTTGGCTATTGTATTTGCTTTTGAGAAATTTAGGTCTTATTTATTATGATCTAAAATTATGATTTATTTTGATCATGTAGCTCTCAAATATCTCATGGAAAAAAAAGAGTCAAAGCCTAGGCTGATATAATGGATCCTTCTGCTACAAGAACTTGACTGGGAGATTAAGAACTGTAAGGGAGTTGACAACTCTATGGCTGATCATCTGAGCAGATTAGAGCGCGAAGAAGATCCCTTACCAATTTCAAAGTCCTTCCCAGATGAAAAATTGTGGTTTGTTCAAGGTAAATAAGGTAAGGAACCATGGTTTGTTGATATAGTGAATTTCCTAGTCACTGGTGTGCTTCCACATGATTTGAATAATTTTCAGAAAAATAAGATCAAAAGTGACTCTAAGTATTATATATGGGATTAACCATACTTGTGGAAATAGGTTCAGATCAGATTATTCGTAGGTGTGTGCCTGATGATGAAATTCATTTCATTCTTACTTTTTGTCACGAGTATGCATGTGGTGGACATTTTCGTCCAAAAAGAACAGCTAGGAAAATTTTGGATTGTGGATTTTATTGGAAGACTCTCTTTAAGGATGCATACTTATTTTGTAAAGGTTGTGAAAAATGTCAAAGAGGTGGAAATATATTTGTAAGGGATGAAATGCCTTAAAC
This sequence comes from Erythroxylum roraimae, assembly GCA_027568915.1. Classification (NCBI taxonomy): domain Eukaryota; kingdom Viridiplantae; phylum Streptophyta; class Magnoliopsida; order Malpighiales; family Erythroxylaceae; genus Erythroxylum; species Erythroxylum roraimae. The sequence continues at coordinate 1,084 of JAOSBL010006995.1, read as the reverse complement.
TCCTATTTTAATCTATGAAGTATTTGACGTGTGGGGCATAGATTTTATAGGGTCTTTTTGTTGGATCCCATTTTCGGAATCCAACTCTTGACAAAATACCATCATACTTGAGCGTGATTCCTTGTAATCTCTTCTTTCTCTGATACTCCAAATGTTAGACCCCGTTTCTAGAGCCCAACATCAAACACGGAATCATGAAACTTGAGTGTGGAGGGAAGACTTAGAAGTTGAAACTTTAAATTGAAGATCCTTCGGAAGCAACGTGGGACGTTGCCGCGGCGTATGTTGTTTCGCTGCGGCGAAACATTTCTGGAAGTTCTCGCCGCATACGCCGTGGCGAAACATTTCTGGAAGTTCACGCCGCGGCGAGCGAATTACCTTTCGCCGCGGTGAACCATTCCGGAAGCTCACGCCGTGGCGAGCGAATTAACCTTCGCCGCAGTGAACTCGTGATTTTGTCTTTGCCGCGGCGAGCAAACAGTCTCGTCGCGGCGAAGGCCTCTTCCACAGAACCCACAACTTGCCATTTTCAGCCACTTTCATTAAAAAACCCAACACAAAACAAACTTGAACATAAACACAACCTTCCAAAATCTTATTCTCATCCCTTGTTTAACACAATTTCTCATCCTTCACAATTTCCTATCGTTCCTTTTTCCATAACACATCTCACTTGTGTGTTAACAATTCATGATCAAAATTCATTATCTCAACCTTACCCATACCCAAATTCATATTTCCGCTCAACATCATCCATACATGATTCATAATTCATTAACATCAAAAGATAAGTGTTCTTTACAAAACTGAAGTGACATTTCAACCCACAATACATCAATGTCTCACATCTCAAAATACCAAAGTTACATGAACTAATAATCCTTGAAATGTGACTAAGCCTTGTAATACACAAAAACTTAAATTCCAAAATATGCAAATTTTGAAGTATGCCGTTATACTCTTGATCTCTCGATCTCTTCCTCATTACCTGAAGATGGGACGGAAATGGGGGGTGAGCATAAAGCTCGTGGGTAACAAGTTTATAATCGAGAAAACAAGCAAAAACCCTTTATAAAACTTATTT
>JAOSBL010006969.1:0-10068 GCA_027568915.1 Erythroxylum roraimae | reverse complement strand
AAGTCAGAGCAATTGAGTTCAAGCATGGTGACTGTTTTATGGGGACTCACCATTGATCAATTTGTGAGTGAAGATATCGGATATTATGAGCATGAAAATAAATAGATGATGTCTAATAAGGGTTTCATGATATAATGAGTGAAAAAAAATAATTTAACGGCTAATTAGGGTTTAATGGAATAACCCTTCAAGGTAAGATGGTCATTATTCATGTTTATAGTTTAAGAGTTGGGTTCCGGAGACGGAGGCCAACACTACGTGCTTATGATTCTTTCGCTGCATCTATTACTGATTGTTATGCTTCTTTATTTGTTGAGATTGATTGCATTAAAGGCATTATTGTTTTGTCCCAAGGGGAAGACATTTGATTGTTCTTTGTGATTGTTCAATTCAGGGGGAGATTTTAAGATATCTATGTGACTATTAGTCTTGCTTTTTAGCAACTTTTTGTCCCAAAGGGGAGAAATTTGGATGAGTGGATAATTATTCATTATTGTTTCTTTGGATGTTTTTTGAATTTGAAGAACTTTGGATGTTCTTTGGAACTTGATGTTGGAATAAGGTGGAGTTCTTTTCTCATGTGGATTATATGTCCAATTATTTTTTTAAGGAGAGTTTCATATTTATGACAAATAATGCCAAAAAGGGGTAGATTGTTAAGATATATGGTATATATCTTATTATTTGGTTTTGGCATTTTTTGATAATTGGGCATCTAAGATAATGTTGATGAGTTTAAAATTCAAATCAAGGTGGGATTGGATTTCCATATGATCTAAAAGTTGTATTTTAAATATTTGTAATATGGGACAAACGTATAGACATAGAATTCTATCTAGTTGAGATCTCTTGCATATGACATACGTGAGGTTCATAGTCGTGGTCCCTCTCTGGTCTGATGTGCGTGGATTGATTGTATGAGTAAGAGATTTGAGTGTGTTGTCCACGACTGGGTATGGGTTTCTTGTTGGTTGCACTATGGATGTACTGACAACCGTGAGCTGATTGTCGTTGGTTATCAATTGGATGGAAGGGCTATTGGGCTAACTTCACGTTTATGTTTATTCCATCTTGGTGCTGCAGTTTTTATTAATTTATTGTGTGAAGACTCCTTGGTGAAGTGGAGAACAAAAGTTGGATGAGTCTTTAGTGATTCACGAAACATATGTTGATGTGCGTATGTGTGCAGCAGTGAACTTCTCCATGAATTCCTTTTTGGGCATGACTTCAGTTAGGTTCAATTATGGATTAATTTTAGGTGTGGTTAGTGTCTCTCTTATGGTTGTGTTGATCATTGGGTAGTCTTGCTACTGCTTTGTCTTGGATGGGTAATTTAAATGGTGTGTGTGATTATTGTTGCTACGTATTCTGCTGTTCTTAAGTGATTTTAAGGACTTGAATAATCATTGATGATAGCTACATATTCTCCATCTTTGCACAGCAACAGTGGGCTGAAAAGTTGTTGTGTTTGTGTGATTTTTAGAGCTGCTTTTTTCTAAATTTGGACGACTGTCGTTGGTCTGTTCTGTTATGGAGTGTGTGCAGTTTTGGTAGCTAGCTTTCTATGGTGTTTGAGTGATTTTGTTGGGCTGCTCACTATCACCGATAGTGGTTTTTGTGTGGAAAACTTCCAGTAGTCTTGGTGATTTTGTGACTGTCGTTTTTTGTGTTGGTGTGCGAAAATTCCATAATTTTTCGTGACTTTATAGCTGTTGTTTTTGTTGTTGATTTGGTGCGAAAAACTTCAGTAGTTGTCTTGGTTGTTGCAACTCTATTAAGTTAATGTTTCGATGATGAAACATTTGTTAATTTGAGACGTTTTGTGATTGCTTTGCGTGGGATGTTTTAGTGACTATATCGAAAATTCATAGTAGATTCCTTAGTTAACAACTTCCCGTTTTTTCGTTATTGAAGTGACATATTTAGATGAGTTGCTTTTTATCTCAAGTGTTTTCGTTTATGTTAAATTTTGTTTAATCACTTGAGTTGTTTATTTTATTTTGTTTTCATTAAACATTGTTTGAGAAAATCCTCTGTTGAGGTTAGTACGAGGCGGTCGTACTATTAGGTGTGAAATTCTTTCACGGGTTGTGAGGACAAGGGATAGTGTTAAGGGTTGAGTGGTGTCGGCTCAGTAAACTTGTATAAAACTATTGTCGTTAGTGAAAGAATTAAGCTGGGTGAGGGCCCCTCAGACGTAGATAAGGTATGTCGAACTGCGTTACCAAAATTTGATGTTGATTTATACTTGTGCATTTAATTTTTCTTGTTTTTGACTGCGGTAATAGTTTAATTAATTACATTTTAATTAATTATATTTTAATTAATTATATTGTATATTTTAATTAATTACATCTTATTTATATTTTAATTAATTATAGTTTAATTATATTTAATTAGAAAATTAATAAATATTAATGTTTGCGGAAATCAAAACCATTCCTCCCACACATGGGGGTATGGATTAATACCTAAAACTAGGATATGAAAAAACTATTCAATCAACCATAGTAAATAACCAACCATTAACATTCATTCCTTTCCTATTGATTTATTCACATACTCCTTAATCAAGCACCCCCTCAAATTATTTAAATCTTCTTCACTGGTTGATTTCAACTAGATTATATCAGTCATGACTTTTTTACCAACATTAGGAGTTGGATCAAACCAGTCACACTTAAATATCACTCTCCACTTATTAGCAATGCAGGGTACTCAATTTCAAGTATCTCAAAAATTTTACCATAGTAATCCATCAATTCTCTCTGTATGCAAACTCCACTATTTACGGTTGCCATGCTGTGACCATATTATTCTGTACGATATTTGTATCCATTAACGAAATACACCGGATACGATTTAACAGTTCACAAATGTCCTTTCGCAAGATCACATATGAACTTGTTCTCTATTGAATTTTCTAAGGCCCACACGAAAGAAATTATCATATTAAATAGTATAATGTCATTTAAACACTTTAATCTTATAATTCAATCATTTCAATAATTGTAAGTGAAAACTTACATATTTCTCGAACCATCGAGGAAAGTGTATTCCAACTTCTTTATTTTTATCATCTTGTGTTTTCTCGGGAATTAGCTCGTGCAACCATTCCTCGTATAATCTAAAAACATTATTATGTATTTCAGTTGTGAATAACATTAAATTTCAAAACTCAACTAATCAATTTCAAAATCAACTTCAATTTACTATAAAAGGTTGAACCTCTTAACAATTTAATAAAATGTAACATGAGCAGCCTCTATTTCTTCCTCTGTTAACATTCTTCTAGTTGAACGTCCATATGTTCATCCAGGATATGTGAAAATGGATAAGTTACCATTAGCATCACCTGTTTCTCCCCCATCGTCATTACAAGGAACTTTTCTTTTTCTTGTGTGCACATATGTGAACAAAATTTACTTGCTTCCTCCACTAAATAAGCATTGCATATTGAACCTTCAACTCTAGCCTTGTTTTTGAATTTTTTTTTCAAGTGATGCAAATATCTACATTAGCGAATAAGGTTATTACAATTATGTTATTAAAACATGTTATTACTTCAAATTAAATATTTACTATAATTACCTCTCAAACGGATACATTCATCGATATTGAACTGGACCAGCAAGTTTAGCCATGTGTGCTAAATGCACAAATAGATGCTCCATACAGTCAAAGAAGTTTGGAGGGAAAATTCCTTCTAATTTGCCCAAAATTACTAGAATTTCCGTTTCTAGTTTTTCCATTTCAGCCAACTTTATTTCGGATGATATTAAGCTTTTGAAAAACAAACTTAATTATATTATAACTTCCCAAACCTTATTCAGTAGCAACTCCTAAAATGCAATTGGAATTAGCCTTTGCATAAACACATGACAATCATGACTTTTATTCCCAAATAATTTGTACTTCCTCAAGTCTACACACCTTGCCAAGTTTGAAACATAACCATCAGGAAACTTTATACTTTTCAACCATCCACACAAAATTTCCTTTTATTTTTTTATCTAAAGTGTAACATGCTTTCAAATATTTACCGATACGAAAATCTTTATCTAACTCATTCCTTCTATAAAAAAGTTTCAAATCAACGCGTGATTTTGCATTATCTTTTGTCCTCCCTTCAATGTTCATTATGGTATTGAACAAATTGTCAAAATATTTTTTTAATATGCATCACATCTAGATTATGACGTATCAAATTAGTCTTCCAATATCGCAAATCCCAAAAGATGCTCCGTTTTCTCCAACCAAAGTTTTTACTAATGCTTATAGTAACTTCATCAGCTTCAAATTATGTAACTTTCAGCAACCCTAATTCATCATTCTCCTGCAATATCTCTTCACCAGCTTTGTGAGGGGGACGAGGTGTTTGTACCATCCTATTCTTAATGAACTTTTGTTTAATGTGTCTAGACGGATGATTTAGAGGAAGAAATTTTTTGTAGTTTTACCCTTGTTTGGAAGATAAAACGCATCAAAATCATTGCCACAATAAGGACAAGCCAATTTCCTTGTTGTGCTCAATCCAGACATAAAACGCATCAAAATCATTGCCATAATAAGGACAAGCCAATTTCCTTGTTATGCTCAATCCAGACAACATAGCATATGCTGAAAAAATCACTAATAGTCCACATCAAAGCTGCTCTTAACACAAAATTTTATTTCAGAGACACATATATCTCCACACCATATTCTCAAAGATGTTGCAATTCAGATATCAATGGTTGTAAGAATACATCAATTTTATGTTTTGGATTTATAGGTCCTGACACAATCACTATCAAGAACATATATGCCTCATTTATACATATCCATGGAGGCTATAAGGAGTAATTATGATTAGTCATGATGAATATTGTTGGCTGGATTGACCAAATGGTTAGAATCCATCCGTCGACAATCCTAACCTAACATTTCGACTTACAGCTGCAAACTCATAATGGGTGTTATTGAAATATTTCCATGCTAGTGCATCCGATGGATGACTCGTTATTCCATCTTTCTGTTCATGTTCATTATGCCATCTCATGTGAGATGCAGTAATATCAAAAGCATATAGTCTTTGAAGTCTCGGATTTAGCTGGAAATAATACATCCGCTTCTAAGGTACTAATTTATGTTTCATAGAACGCTTTCTAGGCTTAAACCTAGATTGACCACAAAATTTGCACTCTTGTAATTCGTCATCATCTCTCCAATAAAACATACATCCCAATTTGCAACAATCAATTTTTTCAATAGGCAAACCAAGACCACTAATAGGTTTTTTCATATTGTAAAACTATCAACCAATGTATGATCATGAGGCAATGATTCATTATAGCATCCAAGAATTTTATCAAAACTATGTTTAGAAATATGCCCTTCAGACTTTATGTTCAATATTTGAGCAATTGAAGACAATTGAGTCATTGTCTCACAATTTGGCCATAATTCTTAGCTAGCTGAGTGTAGTAAGTCAAAAAATTGTTTTACATGTGAGTTTGGTTCTTTTTCAAGATTTTCTATATTTTCCTGAAAGGTATAATCGGTTGCATCATAAACTATTTGCATGTAAGGATTTTCAGTTGTACCCACATTATTTGTTCTAAATCTAATCTACCCTTCAAACTCATCCACATTTACTGACGAGTTTACTTCATTACCCTTTGAGGTGCTACAAATCAATGGATCCCTATGTCGTGTCCACTCAAAATAATTTGGCAAACCCTTTTCTCAGCAAATGGCCATTCACTTCATTGATAGAAAGGAAACGAATATGTTTACACTTTTTACATGGACATCTAATCTTTGGGTCATCCATATATGCAAGTTGAGAACATTCACAATGAATAAAAGCTTTAACTCCCTCAACAAACTTAGGATTAATGAAGCCATCAGGTGTTAATCGTCTATACATCCAAGATCTATTAACATTACTTATTTCTGCAAAGATGTTAATTTAAAAAAGTGATTTCATAGTTAGTATCCTTCATGTCCCCTAAGTTTACAGAACATTTAAACTTACACAACATCCCTTAAGTATTTATGTTTGAATTAATCACCTACAATTGATTTCAATGCTATGGTATGTGGCATTGTTTCCAGCCTATATACTGTCCTAGGGGTTTATTATGCAAAGAACTGTCATGTCTATTAAACTATGAATTTCTTGTGTTAATACTAACTTTGAATTAATCACATTGAAGTTGAAGTATTTATGTTTGAATTAATCAACTACAATTGATTTCAACACTATGGTACGTGGCATTGTTTACACCTATGAATCAAGAAAGCAAGTTCTTGCTATGACTCCTAGGCTCGTGGAATTATTCACCGATAAGTCGCAATCACGGGTGTCCAGCGTATATACCATCCTAGGAGTTTATTATGCCTCAAATTATCCATAAGATCTCAAACTCATTCCACATACATTAAATACTTATGTAATCATACATCTACTCATCAGTGATTCAAACATAACTCAAACATAAATACTTAGACTATGCAAGAAGAACATAAAAACTCATTAATGATTATAAGAATATTCTAAACAACAACACAAAATCAAGACCTCCTTAATTTGCATTCACACAAAACTCAAACGCATCTAATTAATGTATCATTAAAGGTACACATATGGTAGACATTAGTTGGACGACTTACCTGGATGGTCAAACAACTACAAACTACAAAGAAGAAGGATGAGCGACGCTCTTCAACACAAAATAGGGCTTGTGAAAAAGAATATTAGCATTTTTCTCATTTTTCTGAAATTATTTACATGGAGATTCATAGATGATCTTTAGTACAATTATATTGTAAAATCTATTAAATTATCTTCTTCATAACCCTCCACTAATCAGACTTTCTTCTTAGATGAAACAAAAGTATGACAATATCTACAATTTCATAAAATTGTTAAAATAACTTGCCTTAGTATTAGTATAGTGCATCAGAAGTTATGCTTCTCCAATAACTCTACTATACCATGAAAATTATTTCTTTGTAGTAATTGTCCTTTCTATATATGTTCTCTTGATTTCCATTTTCACTCCTTAAAACAATTTAGGTCTCTAATAACAATATGCACCAAGTCATAATGCATTTAATATCTCATTTGTTCATTGTATTTTTCTCTATGAATAATTTCAAATGAGAAACATAAAACAAATCTTCTTATTTGCTTTAGGTATTACCAAATCATTTGTGCAAATGTATAACCGGCCAATAGTCAAATTTTGAATTGAATGAACATGTTATATTCTAGTTTTAACATGTAAAAAACAAGGATATGGCCTTATTGTGTAAATAGAATGAGTTATGCTCATTTGAATATTTGATCGAGCATCATTTAAAGTTACATAATGCAAGATTATAACTTAATTTAGTTTCTTTTCCATTTCCACTTTGAAAATGACCACCACTATCTCATATATAAATCTCATAGTCTCTTTATTAACCATTAGTAATTAATTATAATCAAAATATACCAAACAAAATAGTAAACAATTCTTAAACTTCAAAGCCACTAACGCAGTGCCATGGAAAGTTAACTTTATTAAGGCATTCACATTCTTCCTTGGTGTTCCAATATTATAGGCATAGAATGTTGTAATTCATCAATGGTTCTAGGCGCAAAAGAATTATGTCTTCCAAGCTTGGCCCCTGTTACTTGGATTTATTATAGATGGTGCCACACAAAAACTAGGATTCTATCAAGTATTTAAGTTGAATTTCTGTGATGGAAAACGTCTGAAGTGTACTGCTAAGTGGAGGAACATGGCAGCTCTAAGGGCCCTTGTTCAGGTCATCGTGTCATGTTATATGTTTTTATACTTTTTAAGGCTATGAACTTCATCAATTTCCAACGACCAATTTTGACTGGAGAATGGAACTAAAACTTTTTAGTTACTTGCAAAACTAGTAACTCTAATTTCTTTTATGTTTGTACGTTTTTGGTTAATATGATGCTTTCTAATTAATAACGAATTGTACGATATGAAATATGAAATATCGGTTTAAATACAACTGAAACTCTTGATTATTCATTTAACCTTAAATAACAATCGAATAAGATGCAAAGACTGAAATTTAAATCAAGAGAAATATTTGATGTTGGATTTGAAATAAAAAGAATTTGTTTATGAGTTATACATGAGATAGAAAATATATAAGAATAAATTACCATTAACATTTTCTTAGAATAGATACTATATACATCTTATTAAAATTAAAAGTCTAGTGAGTAATCCTATCACTATTTATAAAATCCTTAACAATTAGCAACGTTAACAAATTCAGCTTGACAAGTAAATGAATAGTGATGAATCTTCTTTGATATTTGGAGACTTGAAAGAAAATAATACAAAAGGTTTGAGTTTATCTTCTTGAACCATAAATTGTATGGAGCAATTTACAATCAATGGTCAATAATTTAATAAATACAAATTAATTATTATAAATTATATAAGTTTCGTAGATTAGAAAGAAATAGTTGTTACAATAAAGCAATTAAATAAATTTCATAGACTGAAAAAATAAAAGGAAAAGAGATGATAATTCATTAATTCTATACTGTATTGATTATGTTGGAAACTCTATGTTGAATTTATGAAATGTGGAACATTATCTCTTTACTTCTCTCTTACTAGATGGTTAGTGTAAAAAAATCTTCATACATTAGTTTACTATAATATTAAAGATAAACGTAGTCGATAAATCAATCTAATAATTTCATGATGTTGTGAAAACGTATTTCTATATTGACTATTCAAAGATTAATTTATTAAAAATAAAATTCTAAAACTGTAAGGAATTAACAAAATGTAATATGAAGAAATATGAAGCTAGTGATGACGTGAATCATAAATAACAGTATATGAATTTCAAAAAATATTTACTCAAATATCAATCATTAAACTACCTTTATCATTAAATTAAGTTTAGTTGAATAATTTCTAAATAGATGATTATTTATTTCAATTTTCAATTATGCAAGTGTAATTGAGTGAAAATTATAGAATTGTAATTATGATTTTAGTTATGATTAAAATTCCAATTGCTACTACAAGTTATTTCAATTATGAGTGAATTATTCATAATTATCATAATAACTTGCAAGTGTAAATCATTGATTTAAAAACTTGAGAACAAATACACCGTCTGTTGGTGAAGGAGGAAAAACATAAAATGTTGAGAGACAAGATAGTATTTTAATTGTTGGAATTCTTTTCTGCATATAGTAAAACATCCATTACAAGGCCTTAAGTAGTTCCAAGAGAGCAACTGAAAATAATATAAACTAGGAACAAAAACCAATGATTTGATACCATTAACATATTGACTAACTAATAAAAACATCTTGAGACCTACTAATTGGAAAACTTAAAAATTAAATGCTTTAAAAACTCAGCCACTAACATTTTGAATCATTCTTTCAACACTCCCCTTGATTCAAAATCATATCCTCGTAATTGTTACCTGAAAAAATTTATGCTTAGCCTAAGAAAGAGATTTTTGTAAAAATATCCACTACTTGTTCATTGTGCCACAAAATTTTAGCATTATTTTGCCATCACTTAATAGCTTTCTAATGAAATGATGATGCATATCAATGAAAATCATAATTCTTTGCCAATCCAAAATCGAATTTCTTTATAATACAATTTTCAATTGTGGATCGATTATCACAAAATATCTCAATGGCTTCCTTTTTCTTAAGACTAAAATCTGTAAGAACTTTTCTAAGCTATACAACTTTTCGTGTTACTAAAGTTGCTACTACACAATCTACTTTGGATGATGATAAAGCTAATGTTCCTTGCTTCTTTGAACTCCATGTCACTGCTCTAGAATCAAAGCTAAAAACATTGCCAGAATTGCTTTTTCGATCATCTACACATGCTACTCATTCATTGTCAGGAAAAACAATTAATCTAGAATTCAATACTTCGCATAACAAATTCCCAAATTTACAATCCCTACAACATGATGAAGATGTTAGTAGTGTGCCCTAGGCCAATGGATATATGTGATTCATGTATTAACATTATGACTTGTTAATAATATATTATG
>JAOSBL010006946.1:0-10071 GCA_027568915.1 Erythroxylum roraimae | reverse complement strand
AAACTGTAACTGAAGAAAATAAAGTTACATGTAAATACACTTGCTTTCCAGGGCACTATATTTACATAACTCCAACACTATACATAGCCAGGCATAGATGGCCTTCAGAATTTAAGTTCTTGAGAGGCTTTTCGGACCTTCAAACCTAAAAAAAGACCTAGGGTTGCTCAAAATAGAAATAGTATAAATAGGAAAGAGATGGAACCCTAAAGTAGCTTCACATTTTGCCACATTTGGAAAAGTACAAAAAGAGAGAGAAGAGAAGAAAAAGAGGAAAGAGGAGCAGGCTCAGCTACTGCTGCTTTTCCTGACACATCCTGATCCCCTCCAGTAGTGTATTTCATTCATCTTGTGTTCTTTTTCTTTGAATATTTAAGATGGATATTAATATGTTGATGGATTTGGGTTTGATCATGATGTTCTGATTTTCTTTAGGGATTTGAACTTGATTTAATGTTAATATAATCGTTTTTACGTTGTTGCATTTGGGTGTTGTGATTAATTGAAATTTTCGCATATTTTGGTAACAAACAAAGATGTTAAACTGAATAAAAATGGTTGGGTTAGATTAATGAGAGTTAAGCGATTCAATAGACCACATGATTAATCAAATTAATAGTTATACGGAGAGAGATCCCGTATGAGGACCCAATTGTTTATTATAGAGCTTAAGAACTTATTAGGGTTAGGTTCATTGTAATTGAGAGATTAATTGTTCAATACTCAGCCTAAATTAGGGTTTGTGATTATAACTACAAAGAGAGTAATCCCCCTTTGATAGTCTAGAGCCGACACCACAATAACAAATAAATGATTAGATTAACATTGATGATAGGAAAAATCCCCTCTCTTATAATCGGTTAATTCTTCTTATGTTATTCCTTCCATTGTGATTTTAAGTGTTGCTTAAATTGATTTCTTTGCATTATTTTTACAAATTAATTTTTGGACAATCAATTTTTTGTGTTTACTTTTTTGTTTTTTATTTTCATTTATTAATTTTTCTAAGCCTTAGAGAACTTAGGATTAGGTTAGTTCACACCTCCTCGTGGGATCAAACCCCCTTTTACTACAATTCACGAGCTGTACACTTATGGTAGTTGAGGGTTTAAATTAGATTAAAACTTAGCACTCATCACTTCTTCTTTTTTTTGGTAAATCAGAATATTATAGAATAAGAAATAAAAGGTTTATGTACATAACTAGAGAAACTCAAAACCTAATCTCATATCAAGACCAAAATAATAGACCAAACTAACCCACTCGAACTTGGAGCCAAACTAAACTGAATACAGAGAAACCAATACAAGACACAAGAACTTTGAAATATAAAATACCATAAATAATATCTCCTGTTTCTTTCATCCTCACAAAAGGTTCGGGGGGTAATCTTACCTAATCCTTGCATATACGCTCACTGAACCGTATACATCAAGGATACCAGTGTTACTTCATAGGAAAATTTTATTAAGCTCCTTCATTTAAGACATCTCTTTGTCTAGAAAATAATTTTCTTATGCAGAAGTCACAGCCTTAACCCCTAATGCTTGCATTCGGTCTATCCCTATACCATGTTTCCAAGACTTTACATCTTCTGCTTTAAGCTTTTTTATAAACAACCTACCTTTTAGAAGGTATATGGAATCACCATTGATATAGATTGCCAATGTGGGAAATGAAATTATGATTTCCCAAACCAACCAGCAACTTGCAAAACAAACTTTAGAAGAAAACAAACCAGAAACCACAATTTACCTTCTCTCAGTGTTTGAGCAAAGTTGTTCCATTACTTGGAAGATCACTTTAGTGTTAATGTTCCCCATTTCCATGGTTATGTTTTTGAAGGTTTTGAGGTTTCTCTCGAACCATAAGTTATATACAATAACAGATAGAAGGATGATAAAGGTGTTGAGGTCAATGTTTCTGAAGTTTTGAGGTTGGTTGAACCAATTTAGGATGGATTGAAGGTTTAGAAGGTTTGGAATGTTTATCTGAAAGTGGCTGAGGCAGTGTAACCAAACTGATTTTGAAAAAGAAATTCAAAGAAGAGGTGGTTGGTAGACTCATTATTCAAGGAACATAGGGAGCAATGGTTACGAACATAAGTATAAAAGAGTTGATCCTTTGTTTGTAGCTTATTTAAGAAAGCTAACCACAAGATAAAAGCATACCTTGGGTTGGCACCTTTATGCCACACTAATTTATGCCAAGGTACTATCGGGTAAGGAGGTCTCATCAAATTGTATGCTGAAGCATTTGTGTAAGTTTTTATGGGGCTTGCAATCCATTCTAATCTATCATGTTAGGACCAATCGGGTTGATACTTTAATGGCTCTAGCATACGAATGGTCTCAATTGTGGCACCTTGCCAGCACCATACATTGTCTCTGATAACAGCAGTTACTTTTGCATTCATTGGAAATTTTGATCCATTGATAACTTTAGGCATTGAGAGGTCCTTAAGGATACCTCTAGGATGCCAAGAGTCCTGCCATAAGAAAGTAGAAATACCATTTCCTATCTTAAATCTGAGTTGGTTCCCAATAATATTCCTAACCTGAATAAGTTTCCTCCAACTCTAAAAACTATTATTAGTTGGTTGAACACTCCAGAAGTTTTACCTTCTAAGAATAATGTTGTGAACCCACTTTACCCACAAAGCTTCACTATCATTAAAAAGAACCTAGATCCTTTTACCTAACAAGACATTATTCCAAGTAGACAAATGTTTAATCCCCAGACCACTCTCTTTTTTAGGTCTACATAGGTCATTCCACTTGACCTTTGCATGAGTTTTAGACATAACCTTCCCAGACCACAAGAAGTTCCTAAGTTTAGACTCTATCTCTTTAATGATGGAGGAGGGAATTATAAAATGGCTAGACCAATAGACCTGAAAAGTAGATAGGACAGAAATTACCAACTGAACTCTACCAGCATAGGACAAAGCTTTATGAGTCCATTTGTTTACTCTAGAATCAATTTTATCCAACAATAGGATATAATCTCTCCTAGTCAATCTACCTTTTAAAAGAGGTACGCCTAGATATCTCATAGGGAGATTACCTCTTTTAAGACCCAAAATTGTTTCCATCTGAATGGCTATATGATCCACATCAGGAGATAAAAAGAATTAACTCTTGCTAAGGTTCATATCCAAACTAGAGAAATTTGAGAAAGTGCGCATGCAATTAAGCAAGGTATTCACCAAAGTCAAATCATCATGACAAAACAATAACAGATCATCAGCAAACAAAAGATGGGGAAGTTTAAGAGCTTTACATCTCCAGTGGCATTTAAAACTAGCATTTTCAACTGTCGAAGCACTTAAACTCCTTGAAAGAACCTCCATAAAGATAATAAATAAGTACGGAGACAAAGGATCACCTTGTCTTAAACTTGATTTCCCATAAAAAAAATTAGTAGGAGAACCATTGATCAAGATAGAGTATAAAGGCGAGGTTACACACTCTTCAATCCACTTAATAAACATAAGAGGGAGCCCTACACCTAGGAGCACATTGAGGAGGAAATCCCATTGAATAGAATCATAGGCTTTTTTCAAATCTACTTTAAAAGCACATCTCCTATGTTTATTTGAAAGGTGGTAGTTCTTAAAATTTTCTTGAGCTAAAAGGATGTTGTCTCCTATACGACGGTTCTTTATGAAACACTTTGGTTTGGGTTGATAACGAGCGGCAATATCTCTCTAAGTCTATTAGACATGATTTTTGTGATCACCTTATAAATCATGTTACAACAAAAGATAGGTCTATAATCCAACATAGTGGAATGCTGATTCTTCTTAGGAACAAGGAAAATAAAAGTTGAATTAATCTCTTTGAGAAGCCTCCCATGTTGGAAAAAATCTTGGATTGCCCTAGTGATATCATTCCCGATAATATGCCAAGTTTGTTTAAAGAAAAAATCATTAAAACCATCCAAAAAAGGGGCCTTATTCTGTTTGAAAGAAAAGAATACTTCTCTAATCTCCTGCGATGTGACTTCAGCTACAAGATTGTTCCTAAGGTTCTCAGGAATCGAATGAGGAAAAAAAGTTGCCACATACTCATTTAAAAAGGCTAGGTCTTTCTTATTTCCAAGGGAGTTTTGAAAAAAATCCAGAAATTTTTTTTGAATTTCTTCTAAGTCAGTAATCCTATGACCATTTCTCACCAATAATGAGTGGATATTGTTCCTGATCCTATTTTACAAGATGGAATTATGGAAGAACTTGATGTTCCTATCCCCCTCCCTAAGCCACTTAATGCGGGATGATTGATTATAGAAAGATTTTTGATCATTTAAGGCTTTAAACAAATTGGTCATACCCTCATGTTCTTCGGTAGCTAGTTGAGTCCTATTAGGCAAAAGTCTAATTTGGTCTTGGATGTTATTAAAGAAAGCTTGACAAGTCTCAACTCTGACATTAATATCACCTACCTGATCTAAGTTTAGGGATTTGACAGCATTTTTGACTAATTTGAGCTTAGACACTGCACAGAACATAGGAGTTCCTCAGACCTGAGATTTCCAAGCCTCTTCTACTGTCTGAAGGAAATTTGGCTGCGAGACTAGGAAGTTTGAAAACCTAAAAGGAGAAGATCTCTTTTTTTGAAAAGTTAAAGTCTTTATCCCTACGGGAGAGTGGTCTGAAATATTGGGATTATGGATCTCTCCATAGGATCTAGGAAACCAAGAACTCCACTTCGAATTGATAAGAGCTCTATCTAATTTTCTAGCTATGTGGAGTTCACCAGATTGCTTATTAGACCATGTAAAATTCGGACCACTGGAATTTGGTTCATACAAACCACATTCCTCTACATACTTCCTAAAGTCTCTTATCCCACTAATATCCAAGGAACTAAGAGGTTCAGCTTCATGAGAAAACAAAATAGTATTAAAGTCCCCAACTATAATCCACGGCTGATTCCCAACAACGAGTTTGATATTTGAAAGAGCAGACCAAAGATTTTTTCTATGATTATAATTATTAGGCACATAAATACAGGTAACAAAAAAAAACATAATCCCAATTCATATGGGACACCTCCAAAAGAATCAGTTGGTCAGTAGTAATAAGAGGAGAACACAAGAAACAATCAGGGTTCCAAACTACCACTAACCTGGCACAAGAAGCTTAATCTAAATTACTACAGAAATGCCATCTAGGAAATAGATTAGAGCATAAATTATTCAAAAGGAAATGAGACTTGATCCTAGATTCTGTCAAACACACAAAAGAAACCGACAACATCTTAAGGAAAGATTTCATAGCTAACTGTTTTTTTAGGTTATTGAGACCTCTAATATTCCAAAAACCTAGATCCATAACTCTATAAAAAAGACAAAACCTACTGCTTTTGTTTTCTTCTAGATTTTCTGCTTTTCCTAATGGTAAAATCCCCCTCTGCCCCTTCCAACAAACTCAGACTCTGAGAATCACTAGAACTATTTGGAACCACATCAGATTTAGGAGAGGCAATAGAATTACCTACTTTGCTCACACCAGGACAATCAGCATCTTCAAGGCATCCATTAGAATCATCTTGCCCTTGCCTTTACTTTGCTCATTGAGGATTTCAGCAATTCTGCTTTCCTTAGGACTAACTTGTTCCTTCTCAGGACTTTACTCCTGACCACACTCCATCTGTTGGTTTTCACATATAGGTATTGAAAAATATTCTCCTTTTCCAACTCTTGTTGAGTCCCAGTCTCAAACATACGGCCTGTAGGTTTCCATTCCTTCTTCTGTGTAACCTTCTTAGGCTTCCATTCATATTCTATCGCAATCTCCTTAAATGGTCACTTGTCCCTCATCATTATAGGTAGCCAACTGAAAAGACGAAGGCCAGCTCCTCTCCAAATCTAATTCTACACACATTTTGGCATATAGGATTCTAGACATTCTTGCTATGTGGGAATCCATAAGCAAAGGTTGTCCCGCTATACTAGCAATCCTACTCAACCCCTTGTTGTTCCAATATTCATAGGGAATATTATGAAATCTTATCCAGAAAGGGGCATACCTATTATCCTCCTGCTCCACTACATTCAAGCTCCATTTGCGTAAGAACAAGGGCTTCCCTTGGATATGCCCTTCTCTAGCACCTCATTCATACCACGTTCCGAATCAAACTTGAATAAAAATTTATTCAAACTAGTCACTAGAATTTCTATTAAACCGCATGCTAAACAAGATTTAGAAAAGGCTCTTTAAACCACTAGGAAGGCAAGGCACTTACCAATGAAGAAGCCTATTAGAGCATGATGAAATTTTGTTTCTCCTTTCTGCGCTAACCCTGGCGGCGGGATGACAAAGATTTGGTCATCCTTTATCTCCGGGGGGTAGTAAGCCAACGCCTTAACATTCGAGGGCTCCCCCATTAAGTCGAAGACAACAGATTTCCAAGTTTTTGGAAAAGATTTCACCGAAGCTCTACGATCTTGAGTGTTTAAGGGAATCTCTGGACTAGTTGGCTCATAAATCAATTCAGACTAGTTTTGCAATCCTGCGACTATCTTAACAGGGGAAAGGTATGGACAATTTGGGTTAATGTTTTGGGAATTAGGGTTTGAGGAAGGAGTCAAAAGGGGATGTCTAAGAGATGGAATAGGGATTTGGGCTAGGGGTACACTATAAGGTGATGGGGGAGAAGAAGAAGTAGCCATGGAAGAGGGGTCAAAACATACTAGCGACTATGAAGTAATGGATGCTCAGCTTTTCTCTCTCACACACATCTCTCACTCATCACTTTTCAACAATGTCTCTCACTGTCTCAACTCCTTTAAAGCACCCGATGTTCTTCTTGTTCCATAAGTCATACATATATGTTCGTAGACTTATTATGTAAACTACAAGTTCCCTTTTAGATATATTACTATTTTCAATCATCCATTGCACCATCTCAGCATTATAGCATATATCCAAAATGTTTCTCCATATTCTCTCTCAATAATTGTTGTTAAAGATTAAATAAATTAAGGTTTCTAAGTTGACCTTGCATCGAGGACATATTCCAAATAGATTCAAGTAATTCGGTATGTCCATAGAAGTCATTTTATTCCTGATTGCCACCTATATTAGGAAGGATACTCTAGGTAGAATGAACTTGGTCCAAACTATTCTACCCATTTCATTACAATACCTTCTAGAATTAAAAATTCTTTACATGATCTGTCAGAGAATAGGAAACTTCATTATCCCAACTATTGGTAGGAGTCTTCTTTTCCTGAGCTAGGATTATATCTAGGTATAGCATGAGCAATTTCTATAAGGATATTAGACCACTTGTTCTCATTAACCATTAAACATTTTGTTATCATAGAAAAGAGGTGATTGTTGATGTAAGCAAGATTCCAATCCATATTTTTTATAAAAAAATATATCATTAATAATTATTTACCAAATAATATGTAATAATTCAAGAAAATAAAAGATGAAATAATTTAAGAAATCAATTAAGCTAAGTTAAAAACACTAAGAAACTAATGAAGTCAAAGTGAGAATTTAAGGAAAATCAATGAGTTACAAAGTTAATCAAAAGAAGAATAAGTCAACATAGAAAAGGTTAAAGAAGAATTAATTAAATATTTTATAATAGATCAATGTAAATTTCTTATAACTTTTGATTGGTTCTTTGAATGATTCTAAAGGCCTAAAGTTATATGTTGATTCATTTTAGGGTTTAATGCTGTTGGACCCCAAATTTTTATTTATTAGTGATTTATTTGTTTCATTATTCTTAGAGTTGAGTCATCAAATTAGCAAGTATGAATAGAAATTAGAAGGTAGAAGTTAGAATGAAGTGCTAGAATTTAGTTGAAATTAATATGGTGTTTAATAGGTTAACAGAGTTACTAGACTTAGAATAAATGAAAGAAGGGGCAAACTCGGAGAGAATTACTAATGGAGGGTACAATGGGAAGAAAGCCCATATAAGTTGTCTAGAATTAGAAGAAGGGAGGAGAGTGTTGTGAGAACCAAAGAGTGAAAAACGAGAATAGGAGAGAAGAAGAGAAATTTTCAATGAAAGAAGAAAAGAAGAGAAATCAACTTTGTTAAGGTGGGTTAATCATCTCTTTTTCTTGCTTTATTAAAGTAATGGGTTGTGTTGAGGATGAAGGAGTTAGAGAAAGAAAGGAGTTTGTGTAGAAAATGAAAGGTTTGTGTTGGAAGAAGAAGAGAAACCCTAGATGGATTTTTATGGATTTCTAAACTAGACCCTAAGTTTTCTGACCTAGATGGGGTATGGGTAGGTTAAATTTGAATTAAATTTATATTTGTTGAAATTTTGAGATTTTTTGAAGTTTATGGACTTTATTGGAATGTTATTTTGAATGGAACCTTGGTTGATTTAGGAAACCAAGGGAATCCTACCCAAGAGCAAGGGGAAAGGCAAGCTTGACTTGGATTTCGCAAGCTACTTAGGTGGGTGACATATTTATGGTTATGGAGTAATTGGACAAATTCTTGCCTATGTGTGTATGTTTGAAATTGACTTGATTGTAAATGTTGAAAAATGCATGATGAAATATGATTGTGTTATACCTCAAAAGAGGTCATGACTTTTGTATTAAATGAAAAGAAGACAAAGCATTGTTTGGTTATGAGAAAACGAATATGTGCTTTTGTTTAGGTGAGAGTGGAACTATTCTGTTCGTTATGTGCATGTTGACAAGAGCCTTCTCCTGGCTACCTGCTTGTGGCATATGAGCTCCGGAATTGGACTGATTTTGTTCATAGGGTAAACTTCGGTTTCTCCATTCTGTTCTCATAGAACATTCGAGCCATTTGTTGTGCATTGCATCTTTAACTTGTCCAGTATGGTGCATAATTAAGTGTTATGTTTAATGGTTAAATTTTATGCTATGTGTTATAAGTTGAGTTAAGTTGATTAAATGCTTAAATTAATTGACTAAATGGAAGGCTGCTGGAATCACTAAATATACGCCTCTATATATATATATACACATGCTTGACTTTGTGGTTAATTGCTAATGGCTATAAATATATTAGCCACTGAGCTGTGTAGCTCACCCCACTCTTCCCTCCTTAGGTGCAAAACGTGAAGGTTAGCAATGCTCGTAGGGCATCGGAAACTCTAAGATATTAGGAACTTTTGTAATTAAGTTAGTTTGATCACTTTTGGATAGCTGCATAAGCATGTAACATTGAGCATTCTGTATATGTTATATTTTTGTATTAAGCCTTTGTTTATGATGTAAATTTGTAACTAAAGCTATGTTTGAGCTTTTGTGATTTTTAGAAAATGAGTTTAGAACCGAAAAAGTTCCCCATGTGTTGTGCACGTTCCTTTGGTAGTTGCACATTTCGAAAATCCAAGTCCCTCCTAGGTGTAGAAATTGTGTGCCAAATTTAGGGGAAAACTGGACTAATTTAGACTTGCCCTTTGGAAAGTTATAGCTTATCTTTCTAGCTTTCCATCGGTATGTAGTAGGAATAATTGGGCATAAAAGTCAAGATTTTTGGTCTTCATAAGGGGAGACGTATCATCTGTAAAAGCGCTTCATCTGTGATGATGTCATATCATTTGTGATGACGTCATTTCGTCTTAAGACTTTGCTTCATCTTAAGTTGACTCCATTCGTCTGCTTTAAGGCATTCTTCTGATTCGTGGCATTCGTCTGCTTTGTAGCATTCGTCTGCTCTGTATTCGTCTGCCTTGTGGCATTCATCTGTTGTTCTGCATTCCTCTACCTTGTGGAATTTTTCTGCTATTCTGCATTCATCTGCTTAGTGGCATTCGTCTGCCTTGTCGCATTCGTCTACTGTTCCATATTCGTCTGCTTCGTGGCCTTTATCTGTTGTTCGACATTCGTCTGCTTCGTGGCCTTCATATGTTGTTCGGCATTCGTCTGCTTGGTGGCCTTCGTCTACTGTTCGACATTCGTCTGTTATGTATTTGTCTGTTCCGTATTCGTCTGCTTTGTGGCATTCATCTGCTTCATCGCGTTCGTCTACTGTTCATGACACGACCCGCCTTCTTGGGCCGTGTTGGCACTAGGGAATGGGTAAGCTTAATGCCACCAAAACCAGTAGTAAGC
>JAOSBL010006917.1:0-10072 GCA_027568915.1 Erythroxylum roraimae | reverse complement strand
AACGCAACATCCCCACTTGACCCACGACTTTTATTCTTCATATAATGAATCAATTCAAACGCAACCATAATATTATCTGAAATTAATCGACCCGGAACAAATGCCGATTGCATGGGAGAGATAAGTCTGGGTAAAATGGACTTGAGCCTGTTAGCATGGACCTTCGCAATAATCTTATAAAGCACATTACATAAAGCAATAGGCCTCAGATCCGACATACTGCTCACATTCTCCTTTTTCGGAATAAGGACAATAGTAGTATCATTTAATCCCACAGAAAAATCGTAATTATGAAGCCACTCACAACTTTGAGTAAAAATATCGCCACCAATAATATCCCAACACTTTTGGAAAAAGATTGGATTCATGCCATCAGGACCAGGAGTTTTATCAGGGTGCATATCAAAAACAATTTTCTTAAACTCTGCCTGGGTAAAAGGAGCTAGAAGTTGAGCATTATCACTATCACTCACCACAGATTGAATACATGAAAAATCATCAAAGTTGTGACTTCCAATAGGCGCGGCAAACAGGTTCGAAAAATATTCCAACACAATGGCAGCCATAGTATCATAATCCGAGCATGAATTGCCAGAGTCATCCTCCAAAGTAGAGATGTGATTAATTCGCCTACGCTTAGCCTGAGCATGAAAAAATTTTCCATTCATTTCACCATGATTTAACCAGAAAATTTTAGACCATTGTTTCCAATAAATAGCCTCTTGGGCCAACAAATTGGACAGTTCGGATTTAAGCGTCATCAAAGTTGGATCAGCTACATTTGCAATACGTAATAGGCCCATCTGTTTTTTAACATCCTCAATCCAACGCATAGTCGAGGAGCCCAGTGATTTAGTCCATTCAGTGAACGATTCACTACAGGCGGCAATTTTCGCCAAAACACTAGAGTCAACACATCTCGTCCACGCCCCAGATACAACTTCCATAAACCTAGCTTCGGTTATCCACTTATTCTCAAATTTGAATCTACTAAACTTCTTCCCAGGAACCCCAATATTCGCATAGAGCTTATGGTAAGTGAAGTGGTCAACCCAGGCAGCTGAAACAAAAGCTCTGTCCAGACTTTTCATAACAAAAGCGTTTGAACCCCGACCACGCTCCCAAGTAAAACCAAAACCAGTGAGAGGAACTTCGATCAAATTACAATCCACAATACACTCCCGAAACCCATCAAAAAGAGCTCTAGGATATTCATAACCACCGAATTTCTCAGAAGCAGACATTAGGTTATTAAAGTCCCCCATACAGACCCATAGGAGAGAAGAAAGCCGAGACAAAGATCGCAGGAGCGCCCAGCTAGAGCGCTTTCTGTGCCTTTCTAGAAATCCATAAAACCCAGTAAATCGCCATTTAAATTTGTCGAATGAGACAATCTCAACATCAATATGGTTACTAGAATAACCCAAAACAGAAACATCTTTATTAGAATGCCAAAGGAGGGTGAGGCCTCCACTGCGACCAATCCGGTCTACACAAAAGCAACAATCAAATTTTAAGCTAATACGAATATCGTCCATTCTAGCAGAGGAAACAAGAGTCTCACAAAGAAAAAAGAAAGAAGGTCGATGTTGTTGGACAATGTCCTGTAACGCCGTGACTGCACGAGGGTTGCCCAAGCCTCGGCATTTCCACACAATGCAATTCATGATGAGCGGCGGGTCTCGTGGAAGAGACCGGCCGATTGAGCTGTAACTGGAGATGCATCACTGTTCGAGGAGGATGAAGCACCACCATTTGTGTCCCCTTCGTTATGTTTCAGTTTGGTTGACGACAAATGCGAACGCTTTTTCGAATCGTCAACATCCATGACAAACACTTCCTTATCAGTACTGGGTTCGACCAAATTGATGGGCCGGTTCGTAGAGACTGGCCCGAGCCCCGAAGAGTCCACACCGTAAAGCCCATGTGCTGGCGGGAAGATAAATTACCGAGGATAATAGTCGTAACTATTACAAATCTTCATCTTCGACCCGCCTGCCTTATCCCCTGTTTGAAATCCTTGATTCACAGAGCGAAATCCGATGTTCCCTTGTGTGGAAGGATCTCGTCGCCATTGATTTGGGCGATTGCGATTTTGAGCCCGAATCTCTGAGCGGATATCCTCCTTCCATCCCCGTTGAAGCTCCGCCGCCGACAACTCCGTAAGCCTTGGGCAGTTAGTATCGCTATGTCCAATAATTCCACAGAGGTAGCAGAGAAGAGGAACCCGTTCATAACTGAAAGAAGCTTCAAAATGATTGCCCCCTTCCTTTCTAATTTTCTTGGTTCGCATAAGGGGTTCTGTGATATCCAGCCGAACTCGAATCCGCATATAGTTTATCATAGAGTTCTTCCTGGGGCTCGGATCATAATCCAAAAACTTACCCATTAAATTCCCAAGGTTTCGAGCTAGTGTTTCCGAAGCAAAGCCAGGAGGAAGATCATGTACTCTAACCCAGAAATCCGCAGAATGAAATTCAATATCTTCTAGGTTCTCACCTTCCCGTAATTGATGAATTAACAGAAGGCAATTATTAAAACTCCAAGGGCCACCAGCAATCATCTTTCCCAAATCGACCTTATGAAAAAATTGGAAGAGATACAGTCCATTCCCTCCCATCGGTTTGATACACGCACCCTTAATCGGCCGCCAAAGGTTCAACAATGTCCTCTCCATAACTTCAAAATTGACCATTCTTTCACCTATAAAACGACCCACCAGGCTAAGCTTATAGTCGATATCCAATCCTCCCACATCAGAAGCTGGAACCACCAACTCCTCATTCTCCTTGTCGTTAAGAGACAGCCGATTGAATTCCAGCTCCATTGCCACTAAAATCCAAAGAGAAAACTCTAAAATAACTGAGTAGAAACACAACACTTGACTAGCAAGAAGAGGCATGCACTAGGGCATGACGAACCTAGCACTCGAGAGAAACGAGGCAGACATCTTTTTTAATTTATTGAGGTCTTTAAATAAATATTTTGTAAGTAAATATTTATTTAAATTTTTCCAGAAGAAGAGTGAGTATAAATTATTTGTTAAAAATAATTCTTCAAATACAAAACTTTTAAAATTTCTACGTAAAACTTGAGTTTAGTACAAGATTTAAGATATGTTTAAATTATTGATTAAAAATTTTAATCAATAATTGATTTAGTCGGTTCCGTTTAATTTTAAAAATCTTTAAATTGTCTTATTTTTTGATTCATTTTTGAAATTTATAGTTTGATTTATTTTAATAACTCTTAATTTTAATAATCTATTAGTTTATTAATTAATCTGTCAATTTTTATAAATTAATAAATTCTTATAAATTAAAATTAAAATTAAAATTTACTTTTTTTTTAATTAAAATTTAAATTTTTTATAAATAAGAACAATCTCTTTCAATCGTATTTAAATTTTTAATTTTATTCTATTTTTAACTAATTTTATAACAATTTAATAGTATTTAAACTTTTAAATTTTAAAACTTCTTATCTTACTAATTAAAATTATTATTTTTTACTCCGGTCAATCTCGTCCTACTTAAAACTAAATATAAAAATATAACTTTGTCTGTATATCAGATGTTCTAGGCTTTTTGGACTCTCTGTATATCCATTGAGTTCACTCACAAAGAATATACGTATCCATTGTTTAGGAATCAAAAAACAAAGAAGGGCATAAAGGAGGACGAATTTGAAATGCGTAGACATGAGAAGCCTGTTTTGAACCTTACGGTCATCATCTATTTCACTAGCTTATAAGTTCTAACACGATCACGAATCCTCCAAAATTCCCATTTTTTATAATTAAAATTTTGGTTCATATGCTCAGTATCATATTGGTTTATATCTCCACTATTACACGTAAAGTTCAACTATACCTAAACAAGTTAAATTTGAACTTGAACGAGTTTTACGTTGAATTTAGGTATAATATAAATTTAAAAACTAAAAAGTTGAATTATAATTTTTTTTAAGATTTAATAATTTTAAAATATGATTAAAAAACTATCAAATAATTTAAAATTTAATTAAAATGATTATTAAATAAAAATTTATTTATTATTTATTTTAACTTATAAGAAATTATTAATTAATAAAAATTGATCAATTTTTAAAAGTTATTAAAATTAAAAAAATAAAAATTGAATTGAAAAGTTGAATCATTCAAAATTTTTATAAATAAACAGTTGAATTTTTTAACCTTAAAAAAATTGAACATGAAAATTTATTAAAATTAAACTTTTTAATAAGATTGAGGCAAAGTACTGAAACTTGAACATTGAATTTGCCAAAGAAACAGAGTTTATTTCATACTTGCAAATACAAATTGAGTTTCCTAGTCATTGCTGCGTGTAACTATCTTTGCCACTCAAAAGTCAAAAGTCCCATCAACATCAAAGTTCGTATGAAAAGTATAGTCATAGACAACATAAGGAGTTTTTTGCTGAATCTTGATGGAATCTTGAACTTTTTCAAGGTTCCCCCTTTATTGTTCCAAGTCGCTTTAATTTAGCTCCTTCTTTTACACCAACTCTTGGCCTCCCTTTATTGTTCTAGACCCTTTAATTTTATTTAGCTCCTTCTTTTACACCTAGCTCTTGACTTTTTGTATCATTTTATAATATAAAATCCGAAACAGTTGAAAATTAAAAATTAATATTAAGGAATTAATTAAAAATAAAAAAACTTAACTATTTTTCGTCTTTCGAATAAAAATTTAAATTCATGTCATGGATTAACAACTAAAAATCTCACTGAAATACTGAGTTTGAGTAGCAAAGAAAAGACTCTTATTTTATCCCTTTTTGTTCTATACAAGGGTCAACCTCTTTTGTCGCTCTTTCTGAAAATTATAAAGAATAAAATAAGACAAAATAAAAATCCTTTTTATTACTTGTTTCATCTGATAAGGTGTCCTTTATGCTCTTACCTATGGTCAGACTTGAGTCTGAGTATGAACATATTCACAACTAAATAGTTTTAATGGTAACGTTATTTTCAATAAATTCATGTCATTAATCAATCTTACTTCCACAAATGTTTTTCTTCGCCAACTTTTGTCCTTTTCTCTTTCTTGAAATATTATTGGATGAATTTGGATCAATCTCCGCCGCCATAGGTATTACTATAATTAGAAGACAACGATAAATAGTACAACAACTTTTTCATGGTGGATTGACAGGTTCTATCTTGGAAAATTTTTTTATACGGTAACTTTGCATTTCCATCTTGTGAATTCATTCCTTAATCTCTTTGAACTTTCCTAAGCTCATGAATGGCTACGCCACCAGGAGTCACTGAACACGCTAGAAGCTGAGAGATACGCTGTTTACTGATAAGAAAACTACCATTCCTCGTAAGGGTAAATTCTCAAATTCATTCTCAGGTTTAGTGATGTCTAAACAAGAAGAAGAATACCAGTACTGAAGAGGATTAAAGATTAAAGAAAGCAAAAGAAGATTATTTAATAATCTGCATCAATAGATATAATAACAACAACTAATACCAGAAGCTTGAAGAACATGATTATATATATCTCACAATCTCACTAGAAAGTAAGAAGCTGATTCTTAAATACAAAGAGCGCGCGCGCCTAGTATGTTGATCTATTATTCCTATAGAAAGAAGAAAGAGTAACAGACCGATCACTCATCTTCTTTAAACCACCTCGAAACGAAGTGTACATCAACTGCGTACTTCTATCTATTTTGGCTCTGTGAAGGAGAACAACCAACTGCAGACAGCAAGATATTCCTCCTGACTTGCCAACGTGGCAACGGGTGGTTGCAGAAGGAACCAGAGGTGGTACGCCAGACGTTATCGCCGGAAGTTAGGCTGCCGGTGGTGGCGGTGACGGTGGCGGTGGCTGGCTCACTCATTTCTTCGCCACACAATACAACCTTACCCAAGTTGTAGTGCTTCTGATATGATCTCGGAAACCAGATCCTCTATCTAATTTTACTCTGTCTTATTCTGTCTCATAAAATCTCAGCCATTTATTTTGCAGGACCCACGCGGGCCCCATGCGAACCCCACATAAATAAATGGCTGAGATTTATTGAACACAATAAAACACTATAATATTGGATAGAAGATCTGGACTCTATGATCCCGTGCTCGTCTCATACGCATATTTATAGGGAAAGGGCCAAGGTGGGCCAGGGGGAGAAAAGGAAAAGAAAGAATCCGAAATCCGAATACGGAAGCTTCGGAATCATTTTCCTAAGTTCTCGTTCTGCTTTCATGTTCACCCGATCGATTGGGTCAAAGCGCACTGTGACGATTTCATGGCACCTTCCTACGGGGGATCCAAGTCGAAGAAAATCTAATTTGGTCAATTGGGATAATGTTTGTAAGCCTAAGGAATCAGGTGGTCTTAGCCTTAGAAGACTTCAAAAAAACGATGATGCAATTCTAACAACAATTGGCTGGACTTTGATTACTAATCCTCATGCTCAATGGGTCCGAATTGTAAGAGCTAAGTATAAGCTTGATATAAACAACTTGCCTCTTACCCATAAATCAGCTGGGGGATCAATGATTTGGCGAAGTGTGGCTTCAATTTGGCAACATGTTTTGAATGGTATTGTAAAGAAACATAAAATATTCTTCATAAATCTACACAGAAACACTACGGATCAAGAGTTACAGATGAAGAGTTGAAGCAAAAAGGAAGAAGAATAGCTGAAATTTGAAAAGGGAAATAAAAAGGTGACTCTTGAAGGTTCAGAAGGTTGTTTAAAGACTTGACTAAGTTTAACTCACTTAAGCTTAAGACACACGTGACATGCAACACATGGACAAAAACGCAGCACTTCATGGGATATATTAAAGTCTGATGCAAGACTTTAAAAGAATAAAGGCATAGCTGATTCTTAAGTGTCACGTGGAGCACACTAGGCAGCCAAAAGAAAACACACAGCATAAGGAGAATAAAATAGTCAAAATGCAGCGTGGAAGGCAAGTATATACATTGACTCAGTCAAAAAACATCCGAAGGGAGAAGACCAACTTCAACACTATAAATAACCAAGCCTCAAGCATTTAGAAGATATAACAATACAATTACAAGTTTACAAACCATCTATATACATTCAATCTTTAGGTTCAGAGAGAAAATTAGAGAGAGTGCTAGAGTACCTATCAAAGTGTACTAGGAAAACTCTTGCAAGTGTTTCAGGGAAACACTCAATCTCTTGTATACCTTCTTTCTTGATCCTAATAGTATCTAGTGTGTGTGTGATTGGATCTTGGACGTAGATAGTTTTGTGCTATCGAACCAAGTAAACTCTGTGCATCTTCTTTACTTTCTTGCTCTCTTCCATTTCTACAAAAACAAAGCCAAGCAATTATCATTAGTTCAGAAAAATTATACAGAAGTTACATAAAGATTTTCTAACAGATTGGTATAAGAGCCATTTAAAGTTTCTGTCCACATTCACTAGTCAAGAATCCATCAAAGAAAGCTCAAACATAAGTCTTTACAAAGATCCTACAAGATGGTGGGAAAGGAGATGGAAGCATTCAATGGAAAGGAGGATTTTGCAATATGGAAATTACAGATGCAAGCCCTCCTTGAATCCTATGAGTGCTTTGGAGCCGTAGATGCAACATATGAAGATGAACAAGATCCCATAAAGAATCTCAAAAAAGCAATATTAGCACATTGCAAGCTAATGCTGCATCTTTCACCAATTGTCATCAGAAAGGTGAAAGATTACAACACAACAAAGATGCTATGGGATAAACTGGATGAAATTTACTCAAAAAGGTGCTTACCTAACAAGATGACATTACTGCACAACCTTGCCAACTTCAAGATGAATACAACGGTAACTTTAAAAGACAATCTAGATTACTTCTTCAAATTAATTCAAGATCTTGAAGCTACTGAAGAGATTATTTCTAAGGAACACCAAGCAGTGGTGATTCTAAAGTCCCTACCACAGGAGTATAATGCATTCAGAAAAGTGGTAAAACATGCTAATGGTGATGCTCTAACTGTAAAGAGGGTTCTTGACTCTTTGATGGAGGAAGTGATAGACAACAATCACTTTAAGAAGGAACCAAAGGTGATGTTCTTGGACAATAAATCCGAGAACAAAACAGCACAATATGGCTCAAAGAAAGGTGGGCAGAAATCCAAAGGAAAGGGCAAATAGAAGAAAACTGATGATGACAAGAAAAAAGGTAAAGCCAAAGGTAAGAAATGTTTTTATTGTGATAAAATTGGCCATTTTGCTAGAGATTGCAGGAAGAAAAAGAAGGATAAAGAAGAAGAGAAGGCAGATGTTGAAAATGTTGAGAAGCTTGAAGAAACTAGTGAAGATGAGATCCTTGCATTGACAGCTGAAGTAGATGAGCTAACAACAAACTGGATTCTTGACTCAGGCTGCACAATGCATGTAACTTCCCACAGGGAGTGGTTTTCTACATTTGAGAACTTGTCAGCTAAGGTAAGGATGGTTGATGCAGGGAAGCAAGATATCAAGGGCATTGGCAATGTTTCCATCAAGATGTATAATGGAAAGAGAAGGACATTGAGCAATGTGAGATATGTCCCTGGAATCATAAGGAATCTCCTATCTGAAAGTGTTTTTGACAAGCAAGAATACAAGATCAGATCCACAGATGGTTTAAGAGAAATCATCAAGGATGGAAAGGTGGTAATAAGGGCAATAGAGAGAGGAGGCCAATACTATGTTATAGGAACCACAGAAATCAACCTAACAGTAGAAGAAAAGGAGCTAAACTCAACAATCCTATGGCATGCAAGATTAAGACATGCAAGAAACAAAAGTTTAAAGCACCTAGAGCAACAAGGAATGCTACCAAACACTACTGTAAAGAAAATTGACTTCTGTAAAGGGTGTATCCTAGGCAAACACCATAGAACTCCTTTCCCAAAAAATGATAGGAAAGCCACCAGCAACATGGAGTATGATCATAGTGACTTATGGGGGCCAGCACAGACTCAAACTATAAGAGGAAAGAGATACTTCATGTCGATCATTGATGACAGATCTAGAAAATGCTGGATTTATCTCCTAAAGTCAAAGGATGAAGCTCTAGAAGCATTCATCAAATGGAATACACTGATGGAGAACCAAACTGGAAAAAGGCTGAAGTGTTTGAGGACAGACAATGGCTTGAAGTTCTGCAACAAGGAGTTTGATGACTGCTGTGAAAAGAAATGGATTCAAAGGCACAGAACAGTTAAAGCTACTCCTCAACAGAATGGAGTAGCAGAAAGACTGAACAGGACACTCCTCCTAGAGAAGACAAGATGCATGCTGTTGTCTTCAGGCCTATCCCAAGCACTATGGGGAGAAGCCATAAAGACAGAAGCATACCTAATTAACAGACTGCCTACATCAGCAAATGAGTATCAGACTCCTGAAGAGGTATGGACTGGAACTAAACCCAATTTGACTAACTTAAGACCTTTTGGATGCAGTGCCTACATCCACCAAACAGAAGGAAAGTTAGAACCTAGAGCCATTAAAGGAGTGTTTCTAGGATATCCTGAAGGCACAAAAGAGTATAAAGTTCTAATCCTACAGTCAGGAATTCTCAAAACTTAATTAAGCAGAGATGTGGTGTTCAGGGAAACTGAATTCCCACTGCTGAAGCAGAAAGATGGAGGAATGTAGGTTCAGGACAGTGTCCTTCAGCAGCTGGGATCAAACAACAGTTTGACTCCCTTTTATGACCCACCCTCCACATATGAGGGAGGAGAAACAGAACTAGCTACTGAACAGCCTACAGAAGTAGTAGAAGAAAGACAGGGTTCCATTTTTAACCCTCTGGAGGAAACAGAACAAGAAGAAGAAGAAACTGAAGCTCAAACACCCTTACAAGACTATTAACTAGTTAGAGATAGAGAACCAAGGCAGGTAATACCTAACAGAAGGTGTTTTGACACTAACCTAGTTGAATATGCTTGTTTAGTTGCAGAATCTGTAGAATCCAGAAGGCTATGAGGAGACTATGAAGAGGATTGATGCAGATCAGTGGAAGAAGGCTTGCCAAAGTGAATACTCTTCTCTAATGAAGAATGAGACTTGGAAGCTAGTTC